>JAUTDX010000083.1:0-162118 GCA_030844895.1 Ambrosia x helenae | reverse complement strand
TCTTTCTTTGCACACTTACTGCAACCTGACAGGTAGTCTCTATCTAACGTATACATGTTTGAATGAGCTCGCGCACCGGCACACCTATGGAACAATACGGACTCTCTACATTGTGTTATCCGATTAGCAGACCCTCGCAACACCACTGGTGTAACTCCGTTGTTCGCCGAAAAAAATCGCAGGTTATCACGAATCGACGCCGGATAGTTTCTACGCCGCGCTTAGCGCGGCGCGTAATTTACTAGTTATAAACAAAACCTCATGTGGCACATTGGCAAATACATAACAATACTAAATGGAAACCGACCCAACTCGAAAAATATATAAATCCATCTGGCCAAGTCCAAACCGAAAAATTTGTAAATTGTGTTGATCCACATCCGAACATCAAACCCATGTGTTGATCTATGATGTTGTAGGGTACTCAATTGGGTCAAGCCCAATAGCCAAGAAACCAAAATCATTAAATGTAAGAGTGGGTCAAGCCCAAGCCCAACAAGGAAGCCCATTAGGGTTTTACCCATCCCCACTCTATAAATAGAGGGGCAAAGCATACCATACAACTCAGATTGGTCACAATCTCAGACCTCTCTCACTCTCTCTCTCTCTTCTCTATCTCTCTAAATACTCTCTCTAGAGTTAACTCTTCTAATAATACTTTCAGCAGCAGAAGGCCGAAGCCTTGAAACCTTCAAGCACGCAAGCTGCTGCTATACATTCTTAAACCATGCTGATTCCACAACCAAGCTGGCTCCAACAGCCACTATATGTGGAATCACGATCTGTTACTCACAAGTCTCAGCGTTCCTCAGGCTTACGTGGTTGGTCCCTAGTTGTAACTTGGGATCAAGAGTTCCTTTCTTCAACATCATGCTCTTATTTCTTATCTTTTCTTAAGTTAATCAATAATAAAAACATTCTAACTTTTTTGGGTTGATCCCAAATCAGAATCATAACAACTAAAATAACAAAACTCTTGAACCCCATCTACGTTTACAACGTAGAGGGACACCACGACTTGCGTTTGGCAAACCGAAACCCTTTAACCCTTTCTGACGAGTTCTTTCATGCTGCTGGTCAACCCTTTAAGCAGCAGACGAGGTCAGAAGCTTGACGACCTTGGAACGTTCAGACCCTCTCCGGACCTATATTTGTTTTGTAGCAACAATCTACATCCGAACAACAAACCCAGTTTAATTTTTTTTGGGCCCGGCAGACGAACCGTGAGAGTGAAATGTAAAACTAAATTTGTTGAAGTAAGACCATTCGGTGTGGTGCGGGCATAGGAAAGGCATGATGATGTCGGGCCGGGCAACACAGCCCCCTAGGGCCGGCAACGGCAAGACCATCCTCCAAATGCCGGTCTTGACGGGCCATTTTTTTTTAAGGAGGTGCCGGTCCATCCTCCAAACCCTTGGCCCATCGTCATGAAGATGTCACTCTCCCACTAACGCATTTGCCTACGTGGATCCTACATGACGACCCATCATCAACCCTCCACACCCACCAGCCTAAGCATAAGGAAATCACAAAATATTACTCTCTGCGAAAAAATAGGAGTAAAAAACATCGAACGTGAATTACGTGTTGTTGTAATAAGATTCACTTGCCCACAACTAAACAAATAAGTAGGGGTGCGTGCGGTACGTTTTTTTTCGGTTTTAGTAACTGCTCGATTCAATTTTTCAGTTTTGGAACATAATTTCAAAAAATTTAAAAATAGAACTTATAATGCAAGGTTTAAGAATCTTTCTTATATGTTTTTATTTATGTTAATACTAGTGATTTTACCCGCGCGTTGTAGCGGGATTCACAAATGGGTTGTAATACAACATTATAATACTTAGGTTTTTTGCCGCAAGTTACGCAAAAAGAATAGAAATGTGCACACTATGTTTTAACAAGTATTCGTAGAAAGAAAAAAAGAAAAAAGAATGTGCAACGCCACTTACAACTGATTACAGTTCACCACAAAAACCATGCACTCATTATTGAACAAATCTTAATAAACCAAAGGTATGTTACTGTAACTGATTAATATGAACATAAACATCACTCTTGTGTAAGTTGTCCGGTCATTGCATATCTACGTAACCGTGGCATTGAAGATACCTTGCCAAATGATAAAGTTCATTTACATGACAAAAGCATGTAGTAATAATATTATATTGTATAAACTATCATATGAAGGTTTGTCCATTTAGAAATTAAAAGTTGTGATTTGTAAGTTTGTAATAGACTTGCCTAACTTGACCCAGCAGCTAAAAAATTGCCCAATGTAGCCGGTGAATCAACCATCTAGTCCACTTTGCCGCTGGGTAGACGCATATATGTGAAAAGGGTTTATAATATAAGTATTATTATGGCAAAGTTTTAAAATTCATACAAGTTTAGCTGAGATAAGATTATTCATTGTGGTAACATAAATTATTATATTTCATCGCCATTATATGAATTTGTTAAAAAAATATTGCTATCTCGTGTGTTTATTTAGTTTGGGTGAGTTCCATTTTCATATATAAAAGTTAATTATCTTCTAGGACATTTAAGGAAGAAGAGTGGTAAAATTTAGAAAATTGTAAAGAAACCATTGGTATGCCATCTTAACTTTGGACAATTTGAACATATTTTCCCATGCATCATCCTTTATAATGTAGTATAGATATAGATTATCTATACATGATTAGATGATATAGTTAATCTAAATCTGATATTGATTTCACGAGGTTATCATGGCTAAGGCAAAATAGGTGTTTGTCAACTGGAGGGAAATGAAAGTGATATAAAAAATATATACCACAATACATACTTACACATATATATATATATATGTTTTTTAAAGTTGAAGCTCCTACAAGATCATCAATCAGAAGAAGAGTAAACAAGGATGTCTTATATGAACAAAAAAAAAAGTCATCTTTAAAATCAAAATCCGAAAATACATACAAACATAACCAAAGTAGACTAGTAAAGACAAGACATACAACACTTGAGTGACCTTGCTTGTCGGAACATGTTCACGTCTTTCGATGCATTCAAACAGAAAGCATCCTATTTGGTTGCTCTCTCTTTACATTCACATTCTCTAACCATTATTGTAATGAAAAAAGAAATTTCATTTTTTTTGAAAGGCAAATTTCATTAACACAACACAAGAAAACGGGGACTCCCAAGACGGGAAACCCTAACCAATTACATCACATCAAAATAAAATGACTTCCAAGACTTCCAATCCACCCCACCAATTTTGTCCCTATTACAAAACCATAAATATGTTAAAGATTTAACGTCCGATACAAGCTCCATAACACTCCTCGTCTTCTGAGCAAAAATTCTCTCGTTCCTAGCTTTCCAGAGCCGCCAACAAGCCACAATAAAAATTCCGAATAAAATCTCCTTCTTTCGGTTAGACCACCCCGACTCTTTAACCACCTCCATAATATCTTTGACCGAAAAAAGAAAAATAGGCGGGAGATGGACCCAATTAGCTATACCTTGCCACATACCTGAAGCCATAACACACCCGTGTAAAAATATGATCCACGCTCTCGTCTTCAAAGTTGAAGTAATCACAACTACTATCCCCATCTCTAATATGCCTTCGACGAAGCGCCACCTTAGTAGGAATACTATCAAGCATCACTCTCCACATGAACACATTGCACTTCAATGGCACCCACTTACACCATTGGAAGCCACTAAGACCACTATAGCTCCCAACCCGAGCAGTTCTCAGCCACTGTTTCGCATGAAATACCGAAAATTCCACCGGCCCATTATCATACCATACCCATCTATCTGGGCTATCTATTAGAACCTGGCCCAATAATAACCGATGACATTCAATTAGTTCAGAAACCTGCTGGGCCGCATTAGGGTAATTTTTCCATTCCCATGTAACCGGCCCATTCCCATTAAATCCCACTAACCGATCCGAAACACTGCACCATTTTAATCGTTCTAGCCGGAACAGGTTCGGGAACAAAACTTTTAAAGGAACTGAACTAAGCCAGGGGTCCAACCAGAACCTTATTTTAAACCATTTCCGAGTAACCCCGAAACATATTCGAGCCAACTAAATCTCCAACTCGCATATTATTACAAGTTTTCACTGCTTTAAACCACGTACCAGTAAAAGTAGACTTACTCAGAAAAACCTCCCATTGACGAACCGACCCATAAATAGCATCAATAACCCTTCTCCACATAGAATCAACTTCAACCCGATACCTCCAAAGCCACTTTAATAGAAAAGCATTATTACTTTCTCCAAGCCGGCTAAGACCCAACCCACCAAGCTTTTTAGGAAGCGTAACTTTTTCCCAAGCCACCCAATGAACCTTTCCGATATCCGAATCGCCTCCCCACAAAAATCTTTTAATTAACGCTTCAAGACTTTCAATAACCGCTACTGGCGCCTTATATAAAGAAAAATAATAAGATGGCAAGCTTTCCATAACAGACTTTATTAAAACCAAACGGCCCCCAATAGATAACACCTTGGACTTCCATTTAGAAAGTCTATTCTTAAATACATCGACCACCGGATCCCAATTCCTAATCCTCCCCATATTTGCACCCACAGTTATCCCCAAGTACTTAAACGGAATATCTCCCGCACAACACCCAAGCGTCTGAGCCCTCTCCCAACCTCGGTCATATGAATCCCCACCCCAAACAAGGTGGACTTCTGAATGTTTATACGAAGGCCCGAGCACAAATGAAACACTCTAAGAACCTGACGCAACGTCTCAAAATTACTATCAGACCACTCCCCCATTATCATGGCGTCATCCGTATAAAGTAAGTGAGAAAGAACCATACTACTATTAGGAAGAGTAATGCCATTAAACGACCCCAACCTACAAGCCTTTCTCATCATTCCAGCTAGAGCTTCCATAACAATAATAAATAAAAAAGGAGAGATAGGATCACCTTGTCTCATACCTTTTTCACACGAAAATTCGAACGTAGGAGAGCCGTTAACAAGCACCGACGATCTAGCTGACGATAAGACACCTTTAATTCACATACACCACACCTCTGGAAAACCCATCTGTCGCATAATAGATACAAGAAACTCCCAATTAACATTATCATAAGCCTTAGCAAAATCAATCTTAAACATGAATAACTCCTTTCCACTTCTTCTAGCCCAAGAAAGAACTTCACTAATAATAAGCGGCCCATCTAGAATGTATCTGCCTGCAATAAATGTTGTCTGCGTTTCAGATATCAAACTATCAATCACCTTTCTTAACCGATTCGCTAGCACCTTAGAGATAACTTTGCTGATCACACCGATCAAATTAATAGGGCGATACTCTCCAAGCTCCATCGGATCTTTGACTTTAGGAACTAATGTGATAAACGAAGACCCCACTCCCCTACTTATAACACCTGTCTCCGCGAAAGATTTAAATATATCCATAAAGTCACCTGCAAACAAATGCCAAATTTTTTTAATAAAACAAAAATTAAAACTATCCGGACCCGGCGCCTTATCACTCCCACAATCCCAAACCGCTTCTTTAATTTCCTTCTCAAGGAATGGAGTAATAATACTTTCAGCGACTTGAGGCTCCAACTTCTTAATATCCTCAACAATAATTCGGCCGAATCTTAATATCTTCAAGGAATTTTTCTTTGAAGAAGCGAACCACCTCTCGCTTAACCACCTGAGGTTTCGTCTCCCATTTATCCTTGATGACCAAACCGGGATAGCATTGGCCACTCTCCTCGAATTAATAACACCATGGAAAAAAGAAGAGTTTTCATCACCTCCTTCGCCCACCTAACTCTCGCTTTTTGTTTCAAATCCGGACATGTAACAGCTCCAGTTCCTTAACTCTTTTACCCGCCTCTTCCCTAACCCAAACCTCGGCTTCAGTTAGATCGCGATCCTCCAATATCAATTCCAATTCCTTCATCTCAGCTCGTAAAGCTTCAATCTCCTCCTTCTCACATCTAACTTGCTTAATATGCCACTCTTTTAATTTATTTCTCAACACCCTAAATTTTACCCACAAATCAAATCCGGAACCGCAGACAAAGACGCATTACCCACGGCTCCCTCCACAACCTCTTCGAACCCTTCACGACTAAGCCACGAATTATAGAATCTAAAACGGTTTGGCACCAAAATTCCGAGACTCAATCTTCAACAACACGGGCAATGGTCCGACTCGACCCGGTCCAACACTCTATACTCCGCATTATTCCACTTATTCACCATAGACCAAGAAACAAACACACGATCAAGGCGACTAAGCTTATTACCGGCGATATATGTGAACCTCCTACCACGTAACACAAACTCATGTAGCCCGGTCTCTTCCAAAAATCATTAAACTCCATTGTCTCCCCTTCATGAAACTTGGAATTACGCCGCTCTGAACGGTCCCTAACGGAATTAAAATCACCCGCGACGATCCACATCTCATCATCATTCACAAGCAAACTCTTAAGCTCTTCCCACACCAACCGCTTATCAACCAACTTCTGCGGACAATACACGTTAACAAACGCCACCTTCTGACCATCATTATTCATGTACCCCGAAACCCCAAGCACATATCTATGTTTAAACACAGACACCTTCGTGAAGAGTTTTGGATTCCAAATCGATAATAGACCACCAGACCGACCCACCGCATCCACATGCTCATATTCATAATCCCCTCCACCCCAAAAATTACCAACATTCACCCCTGTCAACGACTGAAATTGGGTTTCCTGTAACATCACATACCCAACCTCATTCACCACCTTTAAGTTTTTTAGCCACGAACTTTTAGCCGTGGATCCCAACCCCCTAATATTCCAAGAGATGCAATTCATGAGGAAACCGATTGAAAACCTTCATCGTTAATCATTTGCCTAATAGGATCTTCGTACCCGTTCATATTAGTCGCACCCAAAGCATGCCCCAGCCCAACTGTTGCGTTAACCTCTTTATTCATAGCCACTAGATCCGGTATCACATCTACCTCATCCGCAGAACTCTCACCAACCACCGCATCCGACATTGCTACCTCCTTCGTCCGATCACACTCCATTAACCTGGACTGTCCTTCTTGAATGTTAAAAATAAAGCGGTCAATATCGTAAGGACCTTCACCACCATCTCTAGCCCGTTTTTTCGGCCTCTCCACACCCGTAGGCGACGGAGATTTATCAACCCGAGATTTCTTATGAAAACAACCTCGTTTCTTTTTCTTGGTACCCGAAAACTCAGCCTGTTCCGGCATACTAAAACCCACCCCCTTATCCTCTGCCATATCACCATCTTTACTGTTCACGTGGGATTCTTGCACAAACTCAGCATGCACACCATGCATTCCATTCTCCCCTATACTATCCCTGCCATTATCCACATTCTGTTGCTCATTCGACACACCATCAACCATTGGTCTCTTATCTTTCCTCGACTCAACTGTCTGCTCCATATCCTCCACCCCAATACAATCTGGACTCCACTCCTCTCCATCTTCCTCTACAACCACCAAACAAGACACATTCCTCCACTTTAAGTAACACGACTGATTAATGCGCTTAGCCGAAGTAACTAAAACACCAATCTTCACAAAGGAATAATCTTCCATAGAATCATCAATCTCTGCAGACTTAACCACTCTACCAAACTTCGAACCAATCAAGCCCACCACCCTATCATCTAACAAATATAATGGGATCCCAGATATACGTAACCATGCGATACGATCAATAGGGTAATTTTGGCCCTCCCATAACACCAACGACTCAAACACTAAGCTCCATACTTCCTTGGTACTCAAGAATTCCATCATACTTTCCTTTTCGTCAAACACCAAAAGCACCGATAAACCACCAACATACCGAATCTTTACATGTTTCATTCTCACGTCAACTAGCCAACTTTTTAACGTCATTAATGCCTGAAAATCCCTTGTTAACCCAGCCAACGCCCACCCCTTCCATAACGCATTACCTACAAATCCATCGTCCACAACTATCTCATCCAAGACTCCCTCCTTGTTATGTCCCAACAACGTGTCTTTGAAAGTTCTCCCATCAGCGTTACTCGAACCATTCTGCCCTCCCACATCCACTGGCACGTCTTCTTCCTGCAAGACCCTACCATCATTGTTTTCCTCCACCGGAACCCTCTTCGTATCCTCCTTCCTAGTAATCCTCTCCCCATCCACAAACCTGGCCAGTACAATGAACAGCTTGTACGAACCAATCCACACGTCCTTCATATCCCTCTCTAAAGCAATCGGATCTTTGACATGAACAAACGAAACAAAACCGAATCGTTTACCTAATTTGTCATACTTCCTTGCAATATACGTCCCTTGTATACTCCCATACCCTTTAAGCACTCCATACAGATCAGCCGGTGAACAGCCCTCAGGAAGATTAGAAACAAAGTATTTTGTCACCTTAAAACTGTTCGCCTTCGATCCCGCTTCATCATTACGTTTCCTTCCCTTCCTACTGTGTGCATCATACCATATGCCCTCCTTGAATTGATCCTTGGCCGTCATGTTCAGAGTTGAAAACATGTTCGTCTTTTTGCCGCCTCCGAATTTTTAGGAGGATTAGAAGAAATTTCATTTATAAGAGTTTGTTGTCTCTTTAGTTTTCCTAAAGTAATTAACAAATCATTTAATTATATAAGAAGTTGTATCCTTTCAATTTCTTATTTTTAATTGCTATCATGTTACAAGAACATGAAGATTAAAATGATTTACTATTATATAATTCAAAACAATTTAGTTGTATTTATCAATTTATCCAACAATTCATTTATCAATTTAATACTTATGTAAAATACCGTATTGCCGCTTACCAATTTCATTAACTTGTTGTACCATAAGCAAAAAATGTTGTAATTACTTAAATTTTGTTGGTATCCTTCTCAAATCTATATATATAATATTTGAAAGCCATTTTGTACACATGGCATTCTCTCATCCAACTAGCAATCCTCTCTCCTCCCCTTATTAAGCCACATGGCATGATGTGAGTTTTTATAAAATTTTCTTTTTTTAATCAAAAATCCTGAAAAATATAAAAGCCAAAAAAATCACACATAACCTACCCTAATTCCCAATTCAGCGATCTTCTCCCCCGCGAGCCACAAACCCTAGTCAAGGCGATCTTCCGAATCAACCATTGTTCTACCGTGTTCTTCATCTCCTGTCCAAGGTTTAATCTCTTCTATTCTCTATTGATCAATCGTTCTTCATGTCAAGCTCTTCAATATATGGACCATGGAGCTAAACTGGTCGTTGCATATGAATGCGGTCATGTAAGTCAACATTCTATCCTTTTTTTTCTTTTTTATTTTCAATAGCAGTACTTTTGTAACATAGTATTAGTTTGAGGGGTATCGGCTACCGATTTTATTTGTTGTTGTTTTTACTAATTGTTTTACTAGCAAGTTGTGATATGTTGTTGACTGTGAATGGTTAAAAATGGTGTTTTTGTTTTGTTAGAAGGTAAGAAAGGAAGAGAAGCGATGTTGGATATTAATCTATTTAGGGAGGAGAAGGGGGGAAAATCCCGAAATTATACACGAGTCTCAGCGTCATCGGTTTGCAAGTGTCGAAATTGTTGATGAGATTATTCAACTTGACAAAGTGTGGCGGCAACGTGAGTTATTTATTTTACCTTTTGTTGTTTTGGAATTGATAATGCATAGGCAATTATCGGGTTTGTTTTTTTTCATGTTTTGATTTACAGGTCAGTTTGAGCTCGAACAGTTGCAAAAGGACTTTAACAGAATTAATAAAGAAGTAGCTAAACTTCAGAATGTAAGTTCTTTTTATTGATGATTTATATTTTGTTGATGTTTTTATTTTTTATGATGTTTATAATAGTGATTATTAATATGTCCCTTTATTCAGAGCCATCTACTAATGGTCCGAATCAGTTTTAGTTTCTGAACCAAAAAGATAACATGAATGATGCTCTGAATCCAAGGGGCTGTTGAAGGTAGTCGATAGCCATCAAGGTCTTTTTAGTGGTAGAAAGTAAAATAAGAGCTAATTATTTAGATTTCAAAATTTTGTTTTATTATATGTTGCCCTAATTTTTAGTTTTAAAATTTTAATTTACAGGGGTATATCCGAGTTTGTAATGAACTGTAACTTTTAGTATAGAGTCAGACTTTGGCATATGACTGCATAAATGAGTGTTCAGTGCCGGCGTTTATGGCTGTCTTAGGTCTGACCTGTAAGTGGGTTTCTTAAATGAGAACATGAATATGTTGTGGCTGTGTTTGGCTGCTTTTGATGGTGTTTATAGTTTTGATAGATAGCTGTTTGGATTCTTTGGCATTTTTTAAAACAAAAACAGGTCTTTGATTAGCCGCATCCGCGCTTACGCACACCTGATAATTAGGCGTCTGCTCAATTGGGTCAAATGGTTCCAATAGTTCTAAGATTGCATCTTTGTCTTCAGATCAGACAGATGTGTACAGGCTGCTCAAATATGTCTTTGTATCGGCTAAGTTCACGAGTTAGGTTAGGTTAGGTTAAACTTATAGTTCTAAAACAAGAATACAGGTTACTACACAAACCTGAGAATATGTCTAGAATTGTAACACCATGTGTAGTTGATCTCATTCGTCTAGGTGGTTATGCGCCTCAGCGAATAGGCTTGTGTGAGACAGAGAGAATGTGAAAAGGTTGAAACTTGAATGTTGAGAAGATATCTAGATTTGTGTGATAGAGAAAGAGTGTGATGAAGTTGCATAGGTATGTTACTTTCAGATTTAAAGTATATTTAGATCGTAGATGTTTACTTTTTTTTTTAATTGAATGTTTATATCTATGTTTTAGGGCAAAATGATTGAAAAATAGGTTAACTAAGCTTGCAAAGCCAGAGGATCTGATCTCACTATCTCAGGTGCCATTTCAAGGTATTTTGATTATATTATCTAAATAAAAACTTAATCGGTCATGTAATATGTTTTGATGTTTAGACGATGGAGGTGGTTGTCGTCTGCTATGGTGGATTATTGCATTGCTGTATATGATTGCAAGCAATTGAAAAGCTTGAACATTTAGGCTGCACGTTGTGGGGGCGTGGGAGGGTGTTGTGAATCCCCTCTACACTGCCCTGGGTACAGCGTCTGGCAAGAGGCCATGGAACAAGGCAGACATTTTACTTAAAAGAAAAAAGACATCATGGGTTTCAAACCAAAATTTTATGCTAAAAAATGGAAATTTGAGGGTGGTTTAGGTTCATTCAACATACAACATTTGTAGTTTAAAGGTCTTGCGCCTAATGAAACATAGATGGTGGGGTTCGATGATGTAGCTGTAGACGGTGGTGGTTTGTGGCTATGAACAGATCCTCCGATCATGGTCAGGTGAAGATTATTATTATTATTATTATTATTATTATTATTATTATTATTATTTAATTTCAAGATTGATGTTGTGTTGTAGGGGAGGAATCTAATGAACGCGCCTGCAGAAACGTGAGCAGCGGTATGAAGGGTCAGTGCAGTGGCACAAGGAGTGAAGAAACAATAAGTATACCGGAGATTAGGACTAACCTCCGGGGGGTTAATACTTATGTAACTACAGGTTTAATCCTTTACCCAAACCGTTATGACAACCCGAGAGTTTGTTAAGGTGAGTGTGATATGTATTGTGTGTGATACGAACAAGAGATTTAAGTGGTTCGGTCGTTAATGACCTACGTCCACTGTAAGGGCACCGGAATATTATTACTAACAAGAGAGAATTACAAGTAATGAGTACAGTAGTGATGGTTGTATTTGTGAATGCCTACATGAGTTGTATCTGATGCTATTTATAGGCTTAGTAGTGGGCTGCATGGAGAGGCCCACAAGTGACACCATTGGCTTGGGCCCAACCGGGGCCCAAGCCCATGGTCTTTCTGGAAATGGCGGGAAAGGACGAGGCACTGTTGATGACGTCAGCCTACAGTGTGGTCGTTGTTGTAGTCGGACACGTGTCCGCCTTCTGGTGGTGCACAGTAACGTCGTACTTGCTACAGTGTCCAGGCTATCTCTGCTGGCTGATTTGACGCCTGACAGTGGGCGAAGTAATGCCTGCTGGTCACTGTTCACGACAGCGTGTACAGTGCAGCCGTTCCCCTTTTGTACTATCTGCCACATGTCCTTCTTCTGTTGGTGTATGCTCTGACACAGATCCTTATGAATCTTCCTTTTGTCATCCCTTGTACCTCCTTTGACGTGCCAAGGGAATCTTCCGCGTGTGATGGCACGCGCGTATCAGGTATTAGTTGTTGCTTATCATCTGTGCCGGCGCGCGAGGATGTTGATTGGCTGTCCTCGCGCGAGTATGCTCCTGCGCCGTGACGTGGCGCAGGGTTGTTACTTAGTGGGGATAGGGACGCCTTTCAGATTAGGCTCCCTATCCCTTCAAGTCCCCCTAGTCTAGGGCTTCTCCTGCTCGCTGATGAGGAGGTGGAGTGCTAGACTCGAAATGTAGAAGTCGCGGATGAAAGCTCATCTGCTTGCGTTGTAGCCTTTGGGGGTATTATTCTGATTTGAGAAAATATAGGCGGGAAACGTATTTCTCCGTTTTTCGTCAAATTTGCGCCGTGAAGGACGTCCTCCGTCCCAACGTTGCAGTGGTTGAGCGGGGAACGTCTTTTGAAGGTTTACGTCAACTTTCCGCTGGGAAGGACGTTCTCCGCCCCAACGTTGCAGTGGTTGGGCGGGGAACGTCTTTTGAAAGTTTACGTCAACTTTCCGCTGAGGAGGGCGTTCTCCGCCCCAACGTTGCAGTGGTTGGGCGGGGAACGTCTTTTGAAAGTTTACGTCAACTTTCCGCTGAGAAATTTACTGCTGCTGGAGTAATTTAATGCGGGTCTGGAGTTGTGATAAATTCTAAATCATTAGCATTGAATTTGTCTCTCATAAATTGGAATAAATGCGCCTGGAATTCGAATGATCAATTACTTCTGAGGGAAGTTTAGTGGTTGCTGATGTGTCAGTGACTGTCTGGTTGTACAGACTGATACACGTCCCATCGTGGTTGCAGTTATCAATATATCGTCTGTGTCAGGAGCGTGGGGTTTCACGCGTCTGACATTTTGTCTTCATGGTTGAGATTGTGCCACGTGTCGATGGGCACGTGTTGTCTGTCAGGCGCGTGAGTTGCCACGCGCTTGAATGGTTGATATTGTGAGATCTGTTGACACGTGTCGATCATCCGGCGCCTGTGTAGTGTACAACTGTCATACACTTCCATCCAGGCCACTCGTTTTTGTTGCGGACACGTGTCATCATCTTGTGAGTGGAATTTGAAAAGTTGTGACGGTTTACACTTCCCCGGTGGGTCCCTCTGTCATTAATGCGATGAGTATATAAGGATTAGCAATGTTGCTATGAACGGTTACTTCTCTTATTTCTTTCCTTCTTACTCTCAATTTTCTCTCAACTTCCGGTCACTCTTCTGTTGAAGTTTCCGTTTAATCTTCAAAGATCTCCCTGATCTTGAAGATTCATTGTTGAAACTTCAAGTTTCTTCCTTTCTAGAGTGTCTTCTGTTCTTGTTTTATCCTTGTTGATCCTTCCATCAACCGTTCTTTTTCATTTTCTTTGAAGATTCCGGTTGATCTTCAAGTTTTCCGGTGAGATTTCCAGGTTTTTTCTTTCTTAAACTCCCACAATGTCGGATAGTCACAGTACCTCCGGTGAAGTTCTGGGTAAGGAGACGGAGGAGGTGGTGCAGGAGCCCATCGTCGAGCATGGCCGGACGAAGGAGAGGAAACTCATGACCAACACATTCTGTGTTTGGGGTCAGGAGGCTTTTAACCGTTTCTGTGTTATGTATGGGATCCTCCCGGAGTGGGAGCCCATGCTTCCTTCTCCGACCAGCACCGTCTTATCTGCTGGTAGCGGTCAGCTGGCCCTTTATGAAGCCCACTTTGCCAAGTGTGGGTTCCGGCTTCCATGCACCCGGTTCCAGATAGATACCATGGTTGCCTATGGCGTCGGGCCTACTCAACTAACCGCCTTCGGGCTTCTGAGGTTAGTTCATTTTGAGGCGTCGTGCCGCGCCTTAGACATTGAGCCGACTGTTGAGCGGTTCAACGTGTTTTATTTCATGGCGCGGGATGAAACGTGGTTTTCTTTTAAGCCACGCCCCAAGGTGCCCGCCATGGCCACCCATACCCCAAAGTCCCTTCACTGGGCAAAGGAAAAGTTCTTCTTTGTGAAGAAGGGGGTCATCCCTGTTGGCCTCCCTTGGAAGATAATAGGGGATGGTCAGCGCGTGGCGGACATGCCTCTGCTTAAAGATTATAAGAAGCAGGATTGGTTCGTAGCTCTTACCGCCAACGCCACTAGGCTGGAGTTCCAGAACCTGACAGAGGGAATCTTCTTCCTTCTGGGGATGAGCCGGAACGGTATCCGGGCGGGTAAAGAGCCTTACATCGCGCAGGAGGGTAAGTATTTTATATTAGTTATTATCATTATTGCCTCCCGCGTTCCTTTCCTTATGATGTGTCATTTGCAGGTGTAAGCAAGTTTGAGTTCTACGCTGCCCGTCAGGAAAAGGGCATTAAGTGGAGGCCAGTGGCGGAGGGCCAGACCTCGTGCTTGGATGCGCTGGCGGATCGTTTTTATTATCCTGACCTTGCTGCGGCGCCCAAACCTTATTTTACAACTGGTGAGTCTCCCAGCCCTTTATTTGATAGTATTTTCGGAGATGATACTGTAGGGGAGACTCCGCCGGTAGGCTCGTCCGCGAGGCGTGGTCGTTGGAAGCACGCTCCGCGGAAGCACAGGTACCGAGCCATGATTACCCTTTCTGACTCGGGTTCTTCCGTTTCAGCAGGAGAAGCTGTGAAAGGGCGTCGGCGGAGGAAGGATGGCCCACCCTCTGAGGATGACGAGGAAGCGGAATCTTCTCAGCTGGAGAAGAGGAAGAGGTCGCGGACCGCTGGCCCGGTGAAGGAGACTCCAGTCGCGCCTGGCGCTGGAGGTGGTGAGGGATCGGTACCTGGTCCGGACCCAGTTAATATTTCCAAGGGTCCTGTTGGAAGTGGTAGCGATGGCGGGCCCGTTTTCAGCATGGGCATTGGTGCCGCCCCTGCGCGCCAACCACTCTTCCAAAAGTTACTGAGGAAGAAGACTCCTGGTAAGTTCTTTTTTCCTCCTCTCTCTTCTTTTCTATTTTCATTAATTGTATTATTATTAATAAGTTATTGTTGATTTGTAGTGGCGCCGAAGATTGTGCCGACTGCTCCTTTGTCTTCTTCCGCCGAAGCGGGTGGAAGGGAGGAGGATGCCTTGTGGAAGGAGCAGGAGCTTGCGCAGGAGCAAGCGCGGGCCGATGAAGCCTTGCAAAAGGCTGAGGCTGAGAAGGCCGCTGCTGCCAAGCAAGCGGCAGCCGATGAAGCCCGCCGCCGGGCTGAGGCGGAGAAGAAGGCTGCTGCCGATGAAGCCGCAAGAAAGGCTGAGGCAGACAAGAAGGCTGAGGCGGACCGCCTTCGCCTCCAAGAGCAAAAGTTCTTGGAGGAAAAAACCAAGCTGGCTGAGGAGCGCGCTGCGAGGGAGCGTGCCGAAGCTGAGAGCCAGGAAATGGCTCGTGATGGAGGGGATGCCTTTGAGAGGGCTCTGCTCCAGCAGGGCGCCTCTGGAGCTGGTGCGAGCGGCTCGCGTCGGGATCGGCGCGAGGCTTCCAGGGTTGGGGAATCAGCAGGAGTCTATGACGGCTCTTGTTGGTCTGGTGGTGACGCCATCTGGCGCCCTCGCTGGGCGATAAGGGAAAACACATTGTTTTCCAACTCCTTGGCTGCCGAGGAGTTTGTCAGCGAGGTGGTGCCTCCCTATGAGCGCACTCACCAGGATATGTTGAGTCGTGAAGACCTAATAGCCGCCTTGTGCGTTAACCAGGCGACTCAACTATCCATGATGGACTCGCTGCGGCGCCGTGACTCGGCGTTGTGGCGGGACATGGAGCAGGTGGAGGCGGAGAAGGCCAGCCTTGCTGAAAAAGAGGCTGCCTTCAAAGCCGAGATTGCCAAATACCGCCGCCGTGCTCATGACGCGGAGGCTAAGGTTGCCAAACTTGAAGAAGACGCGGTTGCTGAGAGGCGCCGTTGGTCAGATTCATGGAAGAAGGCCAACACTGACATCTCCGATCTCAAGGAGCTTCTGTCAGTGGCGCGTGAGGAGCGGCGGACGGCGGTGAAGAGCCTTGAAGAGAAGAGCAGGGCCCTCACGGAGAGGACGGCGAAATATGTAGAGATGCGCAAGGAGCTCGAGTCTAAGGACGAGGCTCTTGTTGCGGCTACTGAGCGCGTCTCTTCGCTGGAGCGGGAGAGGGCCCAGGTCCTTAGTGCGAAGGAGGACCTTGAGCGAGACCTGGATTCTTGTGACCAGGCTCGCCTTGCTGCTGTGAAGGAAGGTGAGGCGGCCAAGTTGCTACTGGATGAAGCTGTCACCGCCCAGTCCCAGATGCAGGACTCCATCAAATGGTTGATGACAGACGGGATGGCTGGGGTAAGTCTTCGCGCTTTCTCTGCTTTTGAGACTGTCTTTTCCACATGCTAACTTTGTTTCTATGCGCAGGTTTTCAAGAGATTTTGGCAGGAGCCTTTGCTCGGAGACCAGATTGCCGCCATTGCTGCCAGTGCCCAAGCCTATGGTTATGGCGAGGGCTATGAAGACGGTTTCTTGCATGCGCAAAATGATGGGCGCATCGTGGACGCGGAACATTATGGCAAGCCACTGAAGGATGAGTATGAGGCGGAACTCCAGAAGTTCGAGAAGATAGAGTTCCCCATCCTCCAAGTGCTTGCGGACTGTAACAAGAACGCGGATCCACCTGCGGCCCTTAGATATTTTATAGAAACGTCTGATGCGCTGGCGAAGGCTTCTGGTGAGGGGCCTTCCGGCGCGGCTGACCAGTGATTAGGCCTTTTAACACTTGTAACCTTCCCTTTCCTTGTAAATATAGAAGGGTTTTTAATTCCCTTTGTTAATGAAACTTTTGTTTGTTATATCGTGTTGTCTCGTCTCTAATTTACTTATTTAACCAAGTCGTCACCCAGTGTGTAAGTAAGAGTTAGAGCGCGCGCTCGGCTAGACAATCTGACGTCTAAGTGTTCAACACTTTCTCGCCTTGAAGATTGTAGCGGAGGCGACTTGTGCCATTGAGTCCGACCTAGGCGCGTGATCGCCTCGCCTTGAAGACCCGTTTACCGCGTTTATGTGGCGCGCTACTCTGTTGTCCGAGTTGCAATGACTCTAGAAGACAAGAGTTGAGGCGCATGTTGCGGTGTTGTAGGTCCGGCGAGTAAATCCGTCTTGAAGACTACGCTGCTTGAGTAGGCGCCCGGCGCGCACGTGGCGCGCCTTGAAGGCATGCCTTGCTAGCGTGTCCGACGTGATTTTGTCTAAGTCTTGAAGACCTTGGCGCGGAAAGTACAAGTAGAAACACAGATATAGGAAACGTTTTCATTAATGATATGGCATGTGTAGCCATTTTGATTACAAATAACAGCGCCGTAACTGAGCGCCGTTCCATGATCTTGGAATAGGGGTGCCATCGAGCTTTTCCAATGCGTAGGCACCTTTCCCGAGCACTTCTTGAATTTTGTAAGGGCCTTCCCAAGTTGGGGCGAGCTTCCCGGGCTTTTCGGCGTTGGAAGCTTCATTGTTGCGGAAGACGTAGTCCCCAATCTTGAAGGCTTGCTCCTTTACATGTTTGTTGTAGTATTGCTCGAGTTGGGTCTTGTAACTTGCTTCTTTTATTGCCGCGAGGTTGCGGCGTTCTTCTAACAGATCGAGGTTCATGCGGAGTTCTTTATCATTGTCGGTTGTGTTTGCCATCAATACCCTTGCCGTGGGGCAAGCTATTTCTGCAGGGATTACCGCCTCGGACCCGTATGTTAAGCTGAACGGGGTTTCGCCATTGCTTGTTTTCGTGAGGGTACGGTAAGCCCATAAGACGTGCGGCAACTCGTCTACCCACCCTGTTCGCCTGGTTCCGAGTCTTGTCTTGATGCCTTCAACGATTGTGCGGTTGGCTCTTTCTACCTGACCGTTGCCTTGCGGGTGCGCAACGGATGTGAAGATTTGCGTGACTCCCATTTGAGCCAGCCATTGTTGGAGGGCCTGGTCTTCGAATTGTGTTCCATTGTCGCTGACCAGTTGCATCGGTAATCCAAACCGACAGATAATGAACTCCCAGATGAACTTCTTGACATGTGCGCCATCGATCTTTGCCAGAGGTTTCGCTTCGACCCACTTAGTGAAGTAGTCGATAGCGACAACCAAGTACTTGACATTGCCCGGCGCCGCCGGGAATGGTCCGACTAGGTCAATAGCCCACTTTTGGAAGGGCCAAGCCGCGGTAACTGGTACGAGATTATTCTTTGGGCGCAAGGTGTTTGGGGCATGGCGCTGGCAGCTGTCACATTTGCGTAACTCGGTAACTGCGTCGACGTGCATGCCAGGCCAGTAATATCCTGCATTCATCAGCTTTGCCACTACCATTCTTGGGCCTGCGTGTAGCCCGCATGTTCCTTCATGTATATCTTTGAGGAGAAATGAGGCTTCGGCCGGGTCAACACAGCGCAAGAGTGGCCCCAAGTAAGAGCGGCGGTACAGGATGTCATCGGTCAGTTGATATTGCAGGGCCTTGGTTTTTATCTTTCGGGCCTCGAGTTTGTCATTGGGCAGAACTCCCGATGATAAAAAGGCTTTGATCGGTGTCATCCATGACACGTTGCCTGTTTGAGTAACATTGACCTGGCGCACGGGGACCGATGGTTTATCTCGTACTTCGATGCGGACCTCTTTTGCCATGTGCTCGAAAACCGTGGATGCCATTTTGCTGAGTGCGTCGGGGGTTTGTTCTCGCTGCGCCGGATGTGTTCGACTGTGCATGTGTCGAACTTGCGCATGAGTTTCTTGGCTTGCTCCAGGTATAGAGCCATGGTTTCGTCTTTTGCATCGTATGCCCCGTTGATCTGCCGTGCTACCAACAAAGAGTCTACATGCGCCTCTACGTGCCTGGCCCCCATTTTTTCCGCTATGCGGAGGCCTGCCAGCAACGCTTCGTATTCCGCTTCGTTGTTTGTGCTTTTGAACTCGAGGCGGATGGCGTATGTGAACTCATGTTTGTCTGGGCTGATGAGGCGCAAACCGGCGCCAGCACCGTCTCCGTTGGAGGCGCCATCGGTGTATAAGGACCACTTTTGCGATGGGTCGTGCACTGGCGCAGGTGATTCTTCTTCTCGGCACTCTTGAACCTTGTCGGCTGGGATCTCGGTTGCGAAGTCTGCCAATACTTGTCCTTTGATTGCGGGTCGGGGCTTATAACTGATTGTGTGCTCTCCGAGCTCAATAGCCCACTTCGCCAGTCTTCCTGACAATTCTGGTTTGGCCAAGATGTCGTTGATCCGATAGTCTGTGAGGACGTTTATCGGGTGACCTTGGAAGTATCTGCGCAATCTTCGGGAAGCGTGAATTAAAGCTAGGACCAACTTTTCCATTATGGTATACCGAGTTTCCGCATCTAACAGCGTGCGGCTGATGTAATAGATAGGCGTTTGTACGCCTTTACGATCGACCATCAGGACTGCGCCGATTGCCCGCTCCGTGACTGAGAGGTAGAGCGTGAGTGGCTCTTTAGGGAGCGGGGCTGTTAGTGTAGGAAGGTTCATCAGACACTGCTTCATTTGTTGGAAAGCTGACTCAGCTTCGGTTGTCCAGCGGAAGTTACTTTTCTTCAGACAATTTTTCAAGGTGTCGACAAAAGGAAATGACTTTGAAGCGTAGTTGGATAGGAAACGGTTTAGGGCGACCAGGCGGCCCATCAATGTCTGCACCTCTTTGACGGAGGCGGGAGATGGCATCCGCTCAATTGCTTGTACCTTTTCTGGGTTGGCGCGGAACCCGTCCCGCGTAACGATGACTCCCAGAAATTTCCCTTCTTCCATTCCAAACGAGCACTTGCTTGGATTTAGCTTCATGCGGACCTTTCGTAGCTGGTGAAATGTTTGTTGGATGTCTTGTAGCATGTCGGTTTCTTCCCTGCTTTTGATCACTAAATCATCGACGTACACTTCAAGCCGTACGCCGATTTCTTTCACGAACGCTGTATCCATCAGGCGTTGGTATGTGGCGCCCGCATTTTTCAGGCCGAAAGGCATCTTCGTGTAGCAGAAGATACCCGCGTCTGTGCGGAACGCTGTTTTGTCTTCATCTTCCTTCGCCATTTGTATTTGGTGATATCCTTTGTAGGCGTCCAGGAAACACTTGAATCTGTATGGGGCGAGGGAGTCCACCTTCAAATCGATCTCTGGTAGGGGATAACAGTCCTTTGGGCACGCTTTGTTGATGTCTTTGTAATCGACGCACATGCGCCATCCTCCATTCGCTTTGGCGACCATGACAGGATTGGCCACCCAAGTTTGATATCTGATGGGGCGGAGGATGCCCGCATTGAGCAGCTCGGTGACTTGTTCATTCATGGCCTTTGTTTTCTCCGGGCCCATACTCCTCTTCTTCTGTACAATTGGCTCTGCGGAACGATAGACGTTAAGCTTGTGTTCCGCTATGTCCCGCGGAACACCCACCATATCTGCCGGTTGCCATGCAAAAATGTCTATATTGCTGATCAGAAGTTGCTTCAAATGATTTCGTATGGATTCGGAGATTACATGGCCAATGGTCACCGTTTGCTCCGGAAATTTGGGGTTGAGCGCCCATTTTTCCGGCTCTGTGCGGGCTGTCTTGACCATCTTTGGCGGTTTGGCTGTCTCCGTGACATGGCAATCTTTGTTCCCCGGATGAAGGCAACGCCTGTTTTGGTGGGAAAACCAACCATTGCATGCGCCGTGGAGGCGTTGGCGTTGAAGTGAGCAATGCCTTCTCTTCCTAGGAGTATGTCATGGTTTGATGCGGCTGGTAGGACCATGAAGTCGCATATTTCTGTGCGCTCGTGTATACCATCCGTCCATGTTACAGGCAAAGAGAGCATGCCGCGGGGCATGATGGTTTCGTGGATGAAACCAGAGATTGGCTCATTGACCGGAATGAGTTTTGCCTTGTCTTCTTCATCTAGCTGTTGAAAAACATTGGTCATACATGATATCTGTGCTGCTGCCGCCATCTAAAAACATATACCGTGTGCGGTAATGTCCGAAGACGGCAGTAATCACCAATGGAGCTGTGCAGGAGGCACCCCCTCTGACCCTTGGCATGAGGATGTCAGCCTCTTTCCATGAGTCGTCTAGCGGCTGTACCCGGGTGCGCTTCCCATGTTGGGTGTTCTTGCCCCGCCATGTCATGTTGCATTGGTGGCGGGGGATTAGAGTTGCAGCGTGAGTGTTTAAGTCCCGGATCTTCTTCCGCGACCCTTCGCCTTGGGTTTCTTCGTTGCCCTGCCCTCTGCCAGCTCGGTGAACATTTTTGACCAAGTGGCCGAGCTGGCCTGATTTCAGCGCTGCTTCTATCTCCATTTTTAGACTGTAGCAGTTGTCCGTGAGGTGGCCGTAGTCGTTATGGTACTCACAGAACTTGCTGCGGTCCACGTTTCGGCGCTTCCCTAGGGGGTTGGGCTCTTTCAAGGTGACCTGCTCGGTTTTCAGAACTTGAGATGGAGTTTTTGTTAACGGGGTCCAGTCGTGATTTTTCTTGGAGTGTCCGCGTTGGTCCCGCGTTTGTTTGGAGCTGATTATCTGGCGGGCATCACCGGCCGGGGAATATTTTCCTTCGTCGGTGGTGCCTGTGATGCGGTTCCAAACGGATTTGTTTTTGTGTCTAGTATTATTATTATTATGGTGTTGTGGCTGGAAACCGTGTTGTTGGTTGAAAGATTTTTCGGAGGAGGCATATATTTTGGCTGAGCGTATGAGCTCATCCCAGGACTCTGGGATGCCATCTTTGCCGGTGAGGCATTTCATGAGGTCTGGACTGCGCACATTGTGAATGAACGCGGCCCGTGTGAGCTCCTCCCCGCATCCAATTTGCAGTGCTTCTTTGTTAAACCGGACTATGTAATCTTCGATCGTTTCCCTGTCATACCGTCGGCATAGCAGGATGTCCGCCTTGTCTTTCTTATGCTTACGTAAGTGCGAAAAGTGGCTACCGAATTTTTCTGTGAGGTCGTCGAAATCCTTCACGCTTCCCGCTGGGAGGCTATCAAACCATACCCTGGCGGCACCCGTGAGGGTTTGAGCGAAAAGGTGACACCACACTTGAACAGGCCAATCCACAGATACACCTGCGCATTCGAAATCGTGCACATGGTCATCTGGGTCACGCAGGCCATCGTATCTACCGATGCTGCTTGGGAGTTTGGCCTTTCTTGGTACTTTTGCAGCCGCTATGCGAGCGACGAATTTGGACTTTTCAGCAAAAGATTTCGGTCGAAATGGTTTTACCAAGTCATCGTCTATCTCACTGTCTCGCGACGTGTGAGTGTGTTTCCTCCCCCTGTGATCGGAGTCGCTGCTTGACGATTCGTAACCATCTGGCTCTTCACGTGATTTGGCGTAGCCCCGAGCTCTGACGTTTCCGCCGAGCTCCCCACTACGACCCTCACCGTGGTTAGCCGTATCCTTCTTCTTGTACCTTGCTTTCGACGGAGTATCGAAAGCAAGCGTCTTACCTTTCTTTTTCGCTTGCTGCAACAGCTTGCGTTGGTAGATTGCAGCACTCTTGGCATTCTGTCGGAGGAGCCAACGATCCGGATCCTCTTCGGAGAGCTCTTGACTGTCGTCGTCGGATTCGACGTCACGGATTTCAACGGCTGACCCGTCGAGCCTAGACGTCGTCTGCTTGACGACAGTGTTGGGTGTGGTTTGGTTATCCGGCTGTCGGAGGTCCTCGTCTCCTGTTTGGTGCATGCCGGATGTATTAGGGTTGGGTTCAGCCATGGGTGGGTTAAAAGATGGGTTAAAATAGCTGTTCTAACCGTTGGATGGCGCCAATGAAGAAACAATAAGTATACCGGAGATTAGGACTAACCTCCGGGGGGTTAATACTTATGTAACTACAGGTTTAATCCTTTACCCAAACCGTTATGACAACCCGAGGGTTCGTTAATGTGAGTGTGGTATGTATTGTGTGTGATACGGACAAGAGATTTAAGTGGTTCGGTCGTTAATGACCTACGTCCACTATAAGGGCACCGGAGTATTATTACTAACAAGAGAGAATTACAGGTAATGAGTACAGTAGTGATGGTTGTATTTATGAATGCCTACATGAGTTGTATCTGATGCTATTTATAGGCTTAGTAGTGGGCTGCATGGAGAGGCCCACAAGTGACACCATTGACTTGGGCCTAACCGGGGCCCAAGCCCATGGTCTTTCTGGAAATGGCGGGAAAGGACGAGGCACTGTTGATGACGTCAGCCTACAGTGTGGTCGTTGTTGTAGTCGGACACGTGTCCGCCTTCTGGTGGTGCACAGTAACGTCGTACTTGCTACAGTGTCCAGGCTATCTCTGCTGGCTGATTTGACGCCTGACAGTGGGCGAAGTAATGCCTGCTGGTCACTGTTCACGACAGCGTGTACAGTGCAGCCGTTCCCCTTTTGTACTATCTGCCACATGTCCTTCTTCTGTTGGTGTATGCTCTGACACAGATCCTTATGAATCTTCCTTTTGTCATCTCTTGTACCTCCTTTGACGTGCCAAGGGAATCTTCCGCGTGTGATGGCACGCGCGTATCAGGTATTAGTTGTTGCTTATCAACTGTGCCGGCGCGCGAGGATGTTGATTGGCTGTCCTCGCGCGAGTATGCTCCTGCGCCGTGACGTGGCGCAGGGTTGTTACTTAGTGGGGATAGGGACGCCTTTCAGATTAGGCTCCCTATCCCTTCAGGAGGCTATTCAGCGGCAAGAGGACATTAAGAAGAGGTTCCTGCAGGCTATGCAGCGCGCTGCGCCTGCTTCTGCACCAGAAAGAACACAAGGAGATTGAGCAGCAGTATGAGGAGTTAGTGCAGTGACACAAGGAGGCTATGCAGCGACACGGGGACTTTAAGAAGAGGTTCCTTCAGGCTATGCAGCGACACGAAGACTTTAAGAAGAGGTTCCTACAGGCTATGCAGCGACACGAGGACTTTAAGAAGAGGTTCCTACATAAAATATTATTGCTTTTAAAATATCAAATGTCTTGGTTTTCTACTGATTACAGTTACAAGTTTGAGTACAGTTACTATCATATAAGTCTATAACATACGAACTCTATAACATACGAACTAATCAAATATATAAGAAAATACCAGTATTCACAGTTACAGGGTTAAGGATCTAGGCGATGGTAGATGGTGTTGACGATGACTGTTAACGGTTGTTGACGTATCCATATCTTGGGTGAGTTTTATCCATTTCATCATTATATCACTTGAAAAATTATGGATAACTTTGGTCCTGACCTGTTGAATCTTTTACAGAAATGGGTGCATAACTTATAAAAAGGTTTGGACTCTTTTACTTTTTGGATTAGATCTACACCTAACAACTTAATTGTCTTCCTTCTCCTTTAGAGTAGTCGGAGTGGGGGCGGGAGACATGGCGTGGAGGGCCATTTGGGGCGGGAACACCGCCGCCAACTTGGCGTGGGGGAGGGCTTGGACTTGGGGGTGGGGGCATTTTGCATCGCGTGGGGCAAATTTGTTGTGACAGATGGCTGGCTATGATTGGTTGGTGGGGATTGTGACTGTTGAAAAAAAAATTAAAATATTTCCGTTACACTCAAACGGTCAAAAAAAATTATAAATTACACCCTTTTCACTACAAAACACCCACTTTAACTTATTTATTCACAATTTTTATACACTTCTTCAACCATTTTTATACACTTCTTCATATATTTTTCATACTACTCATGATTCTTCAACAAAAACTGAACCCATACAACCGAGGCTTTGACCCGAACAACCCATACGCGTACGTCCCAAACCCGAATACACCACTGGTTCGCCCGATCCCAAACCGTCCACCCATTCCTTCTCCTTGTCCCCACTACGCGGGTTATGCGGGTTTAATTAATGGGCAAATTTATCCTAATTTCCCATTCAATGATTCTCTCGTTCCTTCACAACTTCCTTTCACGCAAACCGTACCCGAAAACACAACCCCAAAATGTTGCAGGATCATCTTCGGGTAAAAACCCCCTGCAAAAAGAAGTCACAGGAGGAAGACGCCGGAGGAGAAAACATTAGCCGCCGCTAACCGCCAAGCGATTAAGTGGACACCCGAAGAAGAGCTTGCGTTAACGAAAGCGTGGATAAGCGAGTCGGAAAAAGAGCAAGGTATTTCTAATAAATTTTTTAACATGATTTTTTTTTCTAATATTGCTAATATTTATTTTTTTGTAGGAACTAGTCGCCACAAAAACGACTTTTGGGTCGACATAAACACCGCGTTCCATGGGTTGATGGAAAGAGAGTTCTATCGAGCAAACGATAGTCTCTCGTCCAAGTGGACCGAGATAAACAGAGCAATGAATGTGTTTCACCCGCATTATTATTACGCAAGAAACAATCCAAAAAACGGTGAAACAGACGCCGACAGCCTTAGCCGGTCGCTATCAGCGTATCGTAACGAAACTAGTGTCGAATTCAAGTTTCTTCATTGTTGGGAAGTCGCGAAGCACCATTCAAAATGGGCGTACGTCCCCACTGCAACCAACTCCGCAAAAAGGTCGAAAACAAATTCGTCAAGAAACCGTTCAATTGATCCTGAAAACGTGGAAGCCGTTAATTTGGATGATGACGAGTTCGAAGAGGAATTGAGTCGTCCACCCGGTCGAGATAAGTCAAAAAAGAGGTCGCAAACATCTCCTGCTTCGGGTTCGGGTTCTGGATCAACCGGCGCCTACAGCGCTGACTTGCAAGATTTAAATTCCACCATGATTCATTTCAATACGATTCAAGAAAAAATGCTCAAGGAGAAAAAAAACATTCGCGAAGCATTTGAAAAAACGTTGAGTATGAAAGAGAGAAAGTTGAGTATCAAAGAACAGCGCGAAAAACGCGAAAATATGAAATTTATCGCCATGAACACCGATCATCTTCACTGGCCAGAGTTAGAGATGACGCTACAAATGAAGCGTGACCTTATGAAAAAATATAATATTAACTAATTTGTTAGTTTTTAGTTTTTTTTATTTCGGTTTTTTTAATTTTTTATGTTTTTTAATTTTCTAGGTTTTTAAATTTTTGTATTTTTCTAGGTTTTTATTAATTAAAAAATGTTATTTTAATTACTTAAAAAAAATGCCACATGTCACTTCCCCCCCCTCTTCCACTCCCCACAATCCCCCCCCCCCCCCACAAGGGTCCCACAAGTGCCACATGACGCTTCATCCCCCTCTTTCCCCCACCACTCCGAGTAGTCTTAGCGCTTGGAACTATTTTCCCCACTCCACAAGTAAATGCTTATACCTTTATTCATGCTGAATTTTGGATATTTTATAGTATCACTTTTGCTTTTATTTACAAGGTTTTTTTCTATATAGGTATCGAATCATGGCTGTCTTGATGGTGCGTCCGTGCCACTATCCGTCACGGGACGAAACCTTGGAAGTGGAATCGAATGATGAAAAATATCAAGCGGAAGCGTTTTGGTATTTGATTAGCGGAAGCGGTTTTTTATTGGGTTTGGTTAGTTTCACCCCCGCCGCCAAGGGCGGCTCAGTTTGTAGTAACCGACTCTCAAACCGGCAAGTGGGATTTATATAAGAGATATGGAGATGGAAGAAGTGTTTTTTTTTTTAATTGATAGATAATATTTTGGTTTGGTACAATAGTAAATGAGAAAACAATCTCCTATAAATACATTCATGGAAAATGGTAAAATAAGAAAGGAGCTAATCTAAAGGCACAAGTCAATGTGTTAGTCTTTGGGCATAAATCTTGGAGGCAAATATGTTGGACATAATGGAAGGAGGCACAAATCTTGGAAGAGCATGGTGGAGGAGAACAATGAGGAGAAATTATCTCTAATACTCCCCCTCAAGTTGTAGCGTGAAGATCATGAACGCCCAACTTGCCAAGTAATATTTCATTCTTTTTTAACACTCCCCTTCAAGTTGGAGTGTTTGCTTTTGTTGCGGGCTAATAGATTTCGACCCGACTTTTCTTCTTGCGGGTTCAATAAACCCGACTTTTCTTCTTGCGAGTTTAAAACCCGACTTTTCTTCTTGCGAGTTTAAAACCCGATTTTTCTTCTTGCGAGTTTAAAACCCGACTTTTCTTCTTGCGAGCTCAACGAACCCGACTTTTCTTCTCGCGGGCTCAGCAAACCCGACTTTTCTTGCGAGCTCAAAGAACTCGACTTTTCTTCTTGCGAGTTTAAAAACCCGACTTTTCCTTTTTGCGAGTTTAAAGAACCCGACTTTTCTTCTTGCGGGTTTAAAAACCCAACTTTTCTTTTCTTGCGGGTTCAAAGAAACCCGACTTTCTTTTTCTTGCAGGCTCAAAGAACCCGATTTTTTTTTGCGGGCTCAAAGAACCCGACTTTTTTTTCAGTCTTCAATTTTCTCCATCTTACTTTTTTGTAACACCCCAACCGATGGCGGAATCATCGAGGTGTCACGTAGTGACGATTGTTCAAAAGCACACGGTACTAAAATGTAAATGTATTATTGAATAATTTAAATTGTCTTACATAGATGAAATGGAAAAAATACAAAAGTCTGAACGAAACATGAAATTTGAAATAACTTATTAAAAGCAAGCACTAAAAATCCAATGCTATAATACTAAGATCAAACTGCACCTGAAACATGTACAAAATAAGTTTTGTCAATATATGAAATGTTGGTGAGCATTCCTAGATTTAATACATATAGTAAGTTGGAAAATGTTATACAATTCAAGTGCAAAGTTACAGTGCAATTATGTAAACTATGTATCATACAAATGAGCGAAATCAATCCTGTGACTGTATAATGTACTAAATGAACGACGGTGTACTTATCCACTAAATGGATAATAACTTAACAATGACCACGGATTCTCCGATGAAAAAGGGGGAGAATCAACCTAGGCAGGTTGTCAATCCAATAGCGCTATCCAATGTTAAGGTCGGCTTGTACATGGTTAATGATTTCACTAAGTACAAATGTATTCTACATGTAATGTCTAAGCATAAAGCACGTATGTAAGCAAATGCACAATGTACTAAAATTGTATTGTATAAATGTGAACTTGTATGTGTATTTTGTATAAGTGTATATGTAACACCCCAAAAATGAATAAAGACAAAAAGGGGATATGAAATACTCACTATGATTGTGATGATGAATTTGTAAGAAATCAACGAGTACCAATGAATTATGCTTACACCTTTATAAATTAAAAAGGGTTATGGGATTCATACACCCTGTGACGTCATATTCTGGGGGTGTGACATCACATTTTGGGGTATGTGGCAGTTTTTTATTGGTATTTGATGTGGGCCAGGGTGTATAAATCCTAAATAGGTGGTGTATGAATCCTGATTACCATTAAAAATGATGATTTAGTGTCTATAATTTGTTTATTTAATTTTATAGTGTTCGTGTTGTCATTTTCCATTATAACAATAGTTGGTTTGAATAAATTGTTCGTAAATAATAGACATATTCATAAAGAGTTGTAACTAAAGTGTAAAAATACAATTTTGTATCATCATATAGAGTAAAGATCAAATACATATAGTTTTTTTGTAAGAACTGTGAGAATCAAAGGGGGTAAAAAAAAATTATTTTTTTTTAAAATTTTTTTTCCCATGTGCTTAAACATTCTTTCTAGATGAATAATACAAAAAAAAAAATTTAAAATTTTTTTTTTAGTGTAATTACGTCATTAAGGTAAATACATTAGTTTACACTAGAGTAATTATGTAATTACTCTACACGTAATTACTCTACACCAATTTTTTTTTTTTTTTTTTTTTTTTAGTTTTCAATACTATAATACTTGTTTAACAATATGGGAAAAAAAAATTTGAAAAAAAAAATAAAAAAAAAATACCCTCCTTTGATTCTCACAGTTTTTACCAAAAAAAAGCTATTTGTACCGGATCTTTACTCTTATCATATATATGTGAAAATATTATTATGGTTTGAAAGATTATACTAAATAATAATTTTAGTAAAAAAAATAATAAATAAATAAATAAATTTGAATTCAGTTTAACTCAAATGATTTATAAAGTTCCCTTGTATACCCACAATGTTATGCTCTTCACTTATATTTTATATTTATACTTTTTACTTGTTATATGAATGGAATTTGTAAAAGGTGGCTACAAGTTTGACCAAAAGAAAAGAGCAATAATAATTACAATAAATAATTTACTGGGTTATCACCAATTTTATCATAGCCGTAGCTAAAATATAAATGACAACATACCATTTTAAGTTAGTGGTTTCACAATGAAAAGATAAGGTCATGGATTTATATTCTTACATGATGCACAGTTGGATGCAGAGGAGGCTTGGCCGGTGATATCGAGTTCCGGCGAGTGAGGTACCATAACAAGAGAGGATAAAACAAAAACTACAATTGCTTATGGGTGGTCGTGAAAGAGTTCTTGTTCTCCTTTGGTGTCCAACTCATGCCAATATTTGAAGACGCGTGGATCGGATGTTGGGCCGTGAATTGCGGGATGGGTTGTAAACCGTCTGGGCGAAATAAATGGGTCAAAACGTGTTGGGGAAATGGAAATAATTATCATGGGGTTTATCAAGTTTGGCAAGTCTTTAATTGTTGTAAAATCGAGGATATCAGTTGCCGGGTCTTGGGTCTACACACCGGAATTTTGGCCAAGGAAGAAGGAAGAGTAGGCAGGGGTTGGGTTTGGTTTTAAAGGTGATTCCGAACAATCCGTGCGTGGTTGGTGTCATAAGAATGGAAGGAATCGTAAGATGGAAACTCATCATCTTGATTGGTTTGATTGGCAAGTTAATTTCCGTTGATTTGGAGCTCGCGGAGCGTGCTTTATTTTGGCCGGAACTTGTGTCGGTTTTTACGTCGAAGGAGATGAAACTCCTTTAAACTATTTTGTCCTAACTATTATTATTATTCTATATAACTAACAATTGTAAATGTGAGAAATTTTAATTTTTGATTGGTGACTTTTGAGCTTTTCTTGTCAGCTTGTGATCTATCTCATTTTCATCTTAATTAACGGTTGAGCATCTTTTTTTTATTAATATGATGGTAAACTAGATTAATGGTTTATATGTTACAATATTTTATCTATTAATAAGTTTGACAAAATTTTCCTTCAAGTAAAATTGAATTTTTAAAAAGCTCGCAGCTGTTACAAATTTATTGTTTTTTTTTAGAGTAGTGTTTCAGCAGTAAGTCCTGTGTTGTAAAACGACTACTGCCTAGGATCGAATCCCATAGCACCACACAGGTTTCTACTTTCAAACCCAAGCGATTATTTTTTTTCGGTGGAGCATGAGATTCGAACCTGAAACCAAACCCGGGCAGGAACCCTCTAAGGAGTTAAACCTTCCCACCTCAAACCCGTGAGATTATTGTTTATTAATTTTTTTTATTAAATTAATAAATAATATATTGTATCTGTTTAAAAAAAAAGATATAGAAATTATTAATTTTTATATGTATACATGTTTATTTAAATGTATTGCTTGCTTATTTTTACCGTCGTTTAAATTAAAATTTAAACGGTCTATATTAACCCTTTAATATACCAAATAACAACTCTAATTATTTTTTATCTACCTTATTATAGTTAAAGCTAATGTGTAACTTTAGAAATGTTTAATTAAGCATGTTGATTGCTTATTGTCATCGTTTTTTTTTATTAAAGAAAACTGCATGGTCTATAATAACCCAATGATATATCATGTAACAAGTATATTATCGTCTGGGCCCTTTTACATCCTGCCGTAAAGCACGGGCCCCGATGATAGTTATTATTATTATAAAAAAAATTTGGTTAAAGGAAATATATAACTTATTAGAAATTTGCGAAGGTTACACTTTTGCCCGTCAGTGCCTCTCCTTTTTTTTTTTTTTTTAATTCACCTCTATTCAAAAACAATTTTTTTTGTAACCCAAGACTTAACCTTTTTTATTTTATTATTTTTTATTGAAAGGCAAATCATCATTTACTAAGTTACCTTTTCTCATTTTGGTCTTCATAACCATCTTTTGATTCTGATTTTTCTCTTCTTCATATGTTTGTCCCTTTTTTTTCTTTATCAAAATGTCACCATCTCTTTCACCATCTTCTTCTGGTTCGGCTGGATTATCGGTCGGGTATCGAGAGGGAGATGGTGTTCTTGTGGCGTTGATTTTTAGTTGCCGGTGAGATGTCCTGCTCGTGAAGAGAGTTTTCTTTTCTTTTCTTTTTCTTTTTTTTTTTTTTGACTTTTTCCTCCCGTGCTTTTGCTTTTCCCCTTTTATTTATTTATTTATTTATTTATTTTTCCTTTTCTTTTTTATTTCTTCTTTCAAGCAGGATAGTTGCCCGCTCTGATACCATGAAAAATATCAAGCGGAAGCGTTTTGGTATTTGATTAGCGGAAGCGGTTTTTTTATTGGGTTTGGTTAGTTTCAGCCCCGCCGCCAAGGGCGGCTCGGTTTGTAGTAACCGACTCTCAAACCAGCAAGTGGGATTTGTATAAGAGATATGGAGATGGAAGAAGTGTTTTTTTTAATTGATAGATAATATTTTGGTTTGGTACAATAGTAAAGGAGAAAACAATCTCCTATAAATACATTCATGGAAACTGGTAAAATAAGAAAGGAGCTAATCTAAAGGCACAAGTCAATGTGCTAGTCTTTGGGCATAAATCTTGGAGGCAAATATGTTGGACATAATGGAAAGAGGCACAAATCTTGGAAGAGCATGGTGGAGGAGAACAATAAGGAGAAATTATCTCTAATAAATGAAGCGGCGGTTATGGTGGCAACCCCGATGGTGATCGCGTCACGGGGTCACATGTCACTATCCGTCTTCATGAAAGGTCGAATATATCCGTCTTCAAGCATGTTAAAGAAGGTATCATATATTGAATATATTAAATTTTGAGATGAAGCCTGTAATCTACTCAACTTCATTGGTGTAGAAAGGACCATAATAACTTGCCAACTGTTAGTTTGTGCAATAATTTTAATCGTATGGCTGCATGTGCATTTTACAAATCGTTAAGATGATGCCATTCTATGTATGCAGATTGATGTGGTGCTGAATTCCCTATTACAACAGTTAAGTGAGGTAATTTTTTGGCAATATCATAAGGAAAAATTGTTTATTTTCAAGTCACGCATAATCTACATATATACATATCATTTATATAAAATCTTTTTTCATCTTTTACCATTGTAGGACACTTGAAGTCACTCATCATCTTCACTTAAGAATCGAGAGTCGGTACCCGGTTTCATGAAACTACTGTGTATAATAATGTGCTTATTTATTCCCTCATTCCAAATAACCACTCTTTCTAACAATTTCTTATGTCAAAACAGAAATACTGCAGTGCGCGGCTCTGATTAATGGTGTATGTACCAGACAGGTTCAGGATGAATGGAGTTGGACAAAAAGTGAGACCGGGCTGTTCACGGTATGTCTGCAGAAGGTTGCTCACACGAAACGCTGCACCATTTTATCCGTTTCAATGGGTCAAGGGCGTTCCTAGAAAGGTTAGCATCTTTGGGTGGAGGGCAATCCAAGATAGACTCCCGACATTAAAAGGCTTGAAGAAACGAAAGACTATTCACGGTTCTACATGTAAGATCATGTCATTTTATGGCATAGAGTTCAGTGATATTTGAATAAAATGTGTATTGCTTGCTTTTAAATTTTTAATAAAATATTTCTACTATATTTTTTTATACGTTTTACCGCTCAAAATATTTGTAATGTTTTGAACCGCGTGTCAATGCTTGATAAGTATAAATTTTTTTTTAACAAATAGGATTCCTTTCATTAAAACAAAATACGAAAGTTGCATCACAATAGAAGGTAGACGGGCAACAAGCTGCGCCGCCACCCCTTTCTGAATTGCGAACCGTAGTCTACCAAAAACAAATCCTTGCCCCTGGAGACAAACTGTTGCTGTGGACGACCCGTTGGACCCTGATCAAGAAACGAATAACTTCTGATGCTAGGGAGCCAAAAGTATCAAAGGCCAAAGGGATAAAGACATGTTGGTTCTCTACACAAGTTTTGTATAAAAAATTGGTACTTAAAACAAAAATCACCTCTCCTTTTAAAAATATATACCATAATACATACATACAATATGTTTTTAAAAGTTGAAGTTCCTACAAGATCATCAAATCAGAAGAGGAATAAACAAGATGTCTTATATGAACAAAAAAAAAATGTCATCTTTAAAACCAAATCCGAAAATATATACAAACATAACCAAAGTAGAGACAAGACATACAACACTTGAGTAACCTTGCTTGCCGGAACACGTTTACGTCTTTCGATGTATTCAAACGGAAAGCATCCTACTTAGCTACTATCTCTTTACATTCACATTCTATCTAACCATTATTATTATGAAAAAAGAAATTTCATTTATAAGAATTTGTTGTCTCTTTAGTTTTCCTCAAATAATTAACAAATCATTTAATTATATAAGAAGTTGCATCATTTCAGTTTCTTCTTTTTAATTGCTATCATTTATAAGAATATGAAGATTAAAATATTTATTATTATATAATTCAAAGCAATTTAGTTGTATTTATCAATTTATTCAACAATTCATTTATCAGTTTAATACTTATATAAAATACCATATTGCCGCTAACAAATTTCAATAATTTGTTGTACCATAAGCAAAAAATGTTGTAATTACTTAAATTTTGTTGATATCTTTCTCAAATGCTTTATAAGATATATATAGATATTTTTCCAAAGAAAACATAGAATTCATGATGATAGAGAAGTACTAAAGAGTCAAGAATCAAAATCAAGGGAATAAAAACGTAAAAAGATAGCACGTATTGAGTCTTATAAACAACAGGTAGCAAAATGCTTCATAAATATAAAAATCGGTACTTAAAACAAAAATCACCTCTGTTTTTGAAAATCTTAATAAGAGTATAAGGAGATGATGAGACATTTCGCCTTATCCCCGGAGATCTCGAATCCATCTTTTGCCATTTAGAGACAATATTAATCCCACCTGTCAATTATCATCAATCACCATAAATCCACGAACTCATTTATTCCATTAACACGGTTTAATGCTTAAAAAAACTATTTGGCCAACTAAATCAAGATTCCTAAAAAAATTACTAATTAACATCACAATGTTTGCGTATCAAGGTTCAATGAAATGCCATAGAGAAAAATAATAATAAATAAAATGAAAGATATGGAAAGGAAATAATCTTTGCGTATCAAGCTTTAATGAAACGCCATAGAGAAAAAAAAAAGAAAATGATAAATAAAATGAAAAATAAGGTAATAAACCTGTGATGATAGAAGGGTTTTGAGGCAAGAAACCAAAGAATTGCGTTTGGTGATATATGTGGTGATTCTTATTGTTGTTGACCCATATAGATACTATATAGATATATAAAGGAAGGAGTTACTAATGAATTGATGATGATGATTAAAGGTTGATGATTATGAGAGGTTAATGATTACGAGGGGTTGAAAGGTCTCATATTTAAGATGCATTATAGGTTATATTTTGTGTTCTAAAAGTTGGACATAAGGGTAGAATTAGGATTAGATTTTAGGATGTGAGGTATTAGATTATGCTAAATTTACTATTCTACCCTTCTAAGAGTCTTAAATGTCCATAAAGTTTCAATTATACTCTCATTATATAAGCATAATTCAATTGTACATGTTGCTTTAATAATTGGATGCTTGACAAAATTACAATCCTAGCCATCATTCATCCTTAATAAGATAAAATATAGAAATATAGATATTTAACCTTTTAAATTAATATTGTTCACATAAACCGCACATTCTAAACGATTTCTATGTTTTTCCAAAGTTTTTATTAAGATATTTCTTTTGTAATACTTTAAAAATTAATTATTTTCTAGAATAAAACTAATAATTCATAAATCAATGTATAAGATATATTAAAAAATTGATTTTTGGCTTATTTGGTTCGGTTCGTTTTATCGGTTTTTATAAAATGCAAAACCGAACTGCTAATTTCGGTTTTGTTTTATTGGTTCGGTTTTTCCGTTTTTTTTGTATGGTTTGGTTAAATCGGTTTTTTCGGTTTCGGTTCAGTTTTTTAATTATTTAAGTTACAGGTTTTTGGGTATTAGTGTATTACTTTTTTTTGAACGGCAAATTTTATACCACCTTTTTTCCACTTAACCTTGCATTTGCAAGAATTTGAACCCACAACCTCACATTTATAAGGGGGAACACCATATCACTAGACTAAGAGGTCATGAGTTTTTGGGTATTACTCCGTACTAAGAGTATATGTAGTGGGGCTCGTTGTGCAGCGCTATAACCCCTATAGCGCCGGGGAACACCGCCCCCCAGGCGCTATAGGGCGTTTTGGGTTTGGTTTGTTCCCCACATAGCGAGCGTTATGCATGCATTGGGAGTATAATGGCAGGTTTGAATGCTTTGACCGGTGGTTGGGGTGCTTTATTCGAAGCATTTATTAAAAAAAAAAAAAAAAAAAATTTGTATATAAATATACATACAACACAAGACTCACACACATACAACACAAGCTGCACAAACACTACACACACACACTTTGAAATTTTATTGTGAGGGAAGAGATGAATCCTTTCGGTCAAGGTTTCGGGTTTGGTTCCCAAACCAGTGGCGAAAACACCCGACCTATAGCTCCGGGTTCGGGTTCAAACCCGCAAAGTTTCACGCACCTCTTAAACCAACCGTATGGTTGGGACCCGAACATGTATAATGTTAACATGGGAGGGAGTTTTGGGATGCCCATAGGAGGTGGGTTTGGCCAAACACAAGTGTACGGGTCATCCCAAATGTTCGGCTCTTCAAATGCTTGGCAAGAGTCGGTTCCGGAGACACAAGGCCCGGTTGAAGAGGAAGAGCCCGGGCGAGGCAAGGCACCCGCGCGACGGAGTCACGCAAGAAAAGAGACGGGCGGTCGTGCCAAGAAAAAGGTTATACCATGGACCGACCACGAGTTGTACTCGTTAACCCGAGCGTGGGTTGACGTGTCGGAGGATCCTGAAGTCGGTAAGATATTATATATTTTTTTGGTAATGTTAAATTTTTTTGGTAAGATATATAATTTTTGGTAATGTTATATTTTTTGGTAATGTTTTTTGGTATAATGTTATATTTTTTGGTAATGTTATATTGTTTGGTAATGTTATAGTTTTTGGTATGTTTTTTTCAGCCAACTATCAATCTAAAGGCGATTTTTGGAAAAGAGTACGGGAAATATTTTTTGATCTCTCTGGTAAAGGAGATGGCTACCGGGAGAACGATTCGATATCGGGCAAGTGGACCGATATCAACCAAAAATGCACAAATTTTCAGGGCATTTATCAGCGCACCAAGTTCGGGTGGAAAAGTGGGCAAAGTGACGAGGATGTCTTTGTGGCGGCTTTGGAAGAATACAATCAGACGTACGGGAATTTCCCGTACGTGAAATGTTGGCGCGTGCTGAAAGACTGCACCAAATGGCACCCCGTGCGCCCAACTGTTGGATCTTCTTCATCTAGGGCCAAAAATATGAGGCCTTCAAAAAAGTCGAGGACCTCTGACTCGGTTGATCCCGAAACGCCTACGTCTGACGCGCGTTATGTCGACCTCAACTCACCAGAAGAAAATCCCTTTTTTGCAGGGGAGGAGGGGGCGGAGGAGCTACCTCGTCCCCCGGTCGACGGGCTGCTCGAGCCGCAAGGACGGAGTCTTCGTCGGGGGTTGATAAGTTAGTCCCGGCATTTGCTGAAATGAACCAGCGGCTCCAAGACTTGCGCGATATCGGGGCTCAGCGTATCCAAGAAAACCGAGAGGTCGTTGACATCATGAAGGAACGACAGTTTGAACGCGACTTTGCTTTTTACACGTCAAACTTTGACCACCTAGAGGGGAAAGCGCTGGAAATGGCTATGAGCCGAAAGGCAAAAATCGAAAAAAAATATGGTTTCTAGTATTTTTATCTTTTTATTTATGGTTTGTAATTTTTTTTTTAGTATTTGTATTTTTTTTTTGTTTTAGTATTTGTATTATTTTTATTTTTAATGAAATATTATTAAGTATTAAATATTCTTATTTAAATAAAAAACAATAATTAACCAATCATTACCAATCATTTATAACCCCAACATAACCTTCCTTCCCACTACACCCTCTTTTTCCATAACCCCAACATAACACCTTTTCTATTACTTTTTAATATTTTAATCCTATAACCCCAACATAACTATCCACCACTACACATACCCTAAGAGAAAAAAAATTAATAATCATCAATAAGTTAACATAAAATTTATTATGTGAAATATAAAATGGAGACAGACAGACAGCTATGATAGATTATTTTCCCCCGTACTATCTGCTAATTACTTCCACATCTCCATCACACAAAACACAATTTCTCTCTTCCATTTCCCGTGATTTAAAAAACCTTTGGATCACCATGTTCCACAACCATCTTCTTCTACATTAAAAACTATGCATATGCTTAGTCCAATATTAATCTTATCCATTCATCTATGCAAATACACAGTTCATTAGTTACCAGCTCGATACAGCAACTTTGATCTAGTGATTGAACATATCAGATGAGGAGCGATATCGGACGGAGGTCTATGGAGGAGGAGAGGCGGAGGAAGACAAAGGAGGATGCAGCAGAGTACCAAGTGCAGGATATTCGGGAAGGTGAGAGGTTGGGAAGACGAAGGAACGTGTTCGCATTGTTGGCGTGGGACTTGGGACTGGACTCGACTCATAGAGGGTTCAACACAGACAAAGTGTTCGATGGCATCAAAGGCTTCTATATCCCTCCACAAAACAGGTTTCTTTCTTCTTTCTTTACTTGCATCTTTTTTTTTTTTTATGTGTGTATCTTTGATTACACGTGGCGGTAGACGTGTGGATAAAACCCTCAAGGATGTCGTTTTGTCAATCTGTTTTTGAATAGTGGCGTAAACGAGCCAAACCGAGATAGGCTCGATAGAAACTTTATCGAGCTAGAGCTTAAATGAACTCGAGCGTTTATTAAGATTCATTTAAAAATGAGCTTAAACCCAAACTTTATATATCAAGCTTAAGTTATCTTGCAAGTCTAAATAAGTTTTTTGTATATCATTTAATAGATTAAACATATATGTATACAATAGGGACCAGCCCGATATCAAAAATCCTTATACTGATTTTTTTTTTGTCAAAACTTGATACCAACACCGATACCAATTTTTGCCAAAACTTGATACCGAAAATGAACCGGTATCGGTATTTTCGATACGGTACCGGTTTGATATCAGTATTTAATACCGAAATACTCATCCCTAGTATATAACAATAATTATTATTATATACAAAATTTAGGATAAAAATAATTTAATAATATATATTAATAAAAATATAATTATAAACTAAAAAATATATTATAAAAAATAATTATATAATAATAAATAATAAACGAGTCGAGCTCGACTCTGCTTGAAAAACTATAAATGTGCCAAGCCCAATCCTAAACAATCTCATACCTGATTGACTTGTTTACATCCCTGTCTTTCAAAGCATCATCAATAACAATTATAGACAAGTTTTACATCGTCAGACACCGAATCCATTTAATTTCATAAAGAGTTTCTATTAATTTATTTTAGCGTTCAAAATTATTAATTCCGATCACTCCACACTAACACACTCATGTTTTTATTTTGACAAGTTGTACACATGTACAACCTCAAAAATCAAAGGATATGTCTTAGAATCGAATCAAGCGATATTTTATGCTTTAATAATTGTTTAATTGTAAAACACATCAATTCTATTGTGCAAGAAAACCGCAATTGTAGCTTTTCACGGCACCCAAAACAACATTACGAAATCCTATGACAATCTTTCGTTGACTGGAATATTATGGAATTTTTCCAAAAGAGTTTGAAAATATCCAAAATGATAAATATGCGCCTTTAAATAGGTTATAGTATATATTTTTTTTCCTTTCGAAAATGGACGCTTAAAATAGATTTATGTGTTTTGGGAGCTAGAGCGGAGGCCATGTGAAGGTTGAAGGTTCGATTCCGGTCAAAGCCATATTTATCACATGTGGGGATTCCACCTGAGGACATCCCCAATCTAGGTGGGATATGTAACATTTTTTAATATGCAAAGTAATAATACTATATATATATTAGATTTATATTTGTTAAACTTTATGTCATATTAAATATTCTTTTTATAAAATTTCCAACTCATTTTCATTAAAACAAAATACGAAATTTACATCATAATAGAAGGTAGACGGGCAACAAGCTGTGCCGCCACCCCTTTCTGAATTGCAAAACCTAGTCTACCAAAGACAAATCTTTGCCATCTGGAGATGAACTATTCTTTTAAAATTAATTATGATTATGACGTCATTAAAAATGAATGAAGGTATTGCGTCGAACTTGATTACATGTCCGGACTTTTAAAACATTGGTCCAGCTAGAAACCCATTTGTAAAAAAAGTAGACATGATTAGATATATATTATAAGAAAAAGTCAAAGATTAGTTACAAAGTAGAAATTAATAAAAAGCCAAATAAAGCGATGATTGTGCCAAGTTTTATCTTTTACATTTTAATAAATATTATTTTTTTATTTACAAGGCCAACTCTAAGACACCTGTGAAGATGTGTGCGTCATTGATTAGTATGTTTCATGCTTGTAATTATACACAACAGAAATAACATGGCTAGATCCAATCCAGCCACACTGTGGTTGGTGGTTCCATGTTGATGAGATGAGAATTTTATTTTATAAAATTGATGATCATAAATAACGTGAAAGTTTATCAAACGTATCCTTCTCATTAACCTCAAAGAGGTGTAAATAATTACAATGATTACACTAATTATGGTAACAACCAATCCTAACATTACGGAAAGAATATACATTAAAATACAATCAATTATAATAAATGGTACATATAATTTGAACCGTAGCCTGACGAAGGCACAAACTGGACTGAAAACGAGTGAAGAGTTGCTTGGACAGTCCTTTAGTAAAAATATCAGCATACTGAAAATCAGCAGGGAGATGCAGCACGCGAACATCACCAATACGAACCTTTTCACGAACAAAGTGGATGTCCATTTCGACATGCTTAGTACGCTGATGCTGAACGGAGTTCTGTGTGAGGTAGACAGCCGCAATATTGTCACAATATACAACCGTTGCTTGCTTGATATGAATGCCGAGTTCTAAGATGAGATTTCGTATCCAACTAGCTTCAGCTACAGCATTGGCGACACCACGATATTCGGATTCTGCACTGGATCGAGCAATGGTAGGCTGTCGCTTAGAACTCCATGAAATAAGGTTGTCACCCAAATAAATGCAATACCCGGATGTAGAACGCCGAGAGTCTGAGCACCCGCCCCAATCAGCATCTGAGTAAACTGTGAGAGATGTAGACCGGAACGGGGAGATGTGTAGACCGAAGTCTAAAGTACCACGCACATAATGCAGTATGCGTTTAAGAATCTGAAGATGAGGTTCACGCGGGTCATGCATAAATAAGCAAACCTGTTGGACTGCATAGGTGATGTCAGGCCGAGTGATAGTGAGGTACTGTAGGGCACCAGCAAGACTGCGATAGTGCGTACCATCAACAGGGGGCACCAGATTCAGTGCCCAATTTCGAACCTACTTCAACCGGTGTCGAGCAAGGCTTACAATTAGACATATTGGCCCGTTGGAGAATGTCAGTAGCATAAGCAGACTGAGATAAGAAAAGACCTCCATTCTTCTGTTCAACCTTTAAACCCAAAAATGATGCAAACAACCGAGGTCTGTCATAGCAACTTCGCCTTTGAGCATACCAATAAGGCGAGTAAGTAGACTAGAATCAGAAGCAGTGATAACTATGTCGTCGACATAAAGAAGTAGATAGGCTGTTTGTGTGCCATGCCTATATATAAATAGGGATGTGTCACACACGCTACTCTTGAAACCACTCTGCAAAATAAAAGAAGAAAATCTTTGATACCAGGCACGAGGGGCCTGTTTCAGTCCTTATAAGGACTTATTTAACCTGCAAACAAAACCTGGATGGTTAGGATCAACAAAGCCCGGGGGCTAGTGCATGTAAACTGTTTCTTTCAAGCTCCCATGAAGAAACACGTTCTTGACGTCCAACTGGTGAACGGGCCAAGAACGTGAAACGGCTAAACTTAAGACAGTCCGAATAGTTGTTGGTTTTACAACGAGACTGAATGTCTCATCACAATCCACGCCAACAGTTTGACTTTTACCACTAACAACCAATCTAGCCTTATATCGTTCCAACTCACCAGAGGCCTGAAATTTATGTTTAAGCAATACAACAAATTATAGGGGCAGTCGAAGGCCTTGGTACTAACTCCCACGTATTATTCTCTAATAAAGCTTTGTATTCGGTGGCCATAGCAGCGTTCCAGTTTGGATCCTTAAGGGCGGTAATGTGAGATTTGGGAAGCGGTGAAATGTGGTTGGTCAAGGTGGAAAGGTTGAAAGGCACGCATGGTTTAGAGATACCGGCATGGGACCGGGTGACCATGGGATGGGTCGGTTGAGGGTCGACCGGTGGAGGTGGTAGAGGTATTGGGCTAGGTGAAGGGTCTGGTGGATTGGATGTAGAGATTGGGCCTGATGGATGAGTTGTGGTTGTGCTAGATGGGGGGTAGTGATGAACAGGAGGATGAGTGGGCCTGGGCGGAAAGCCGGGTGGTGGGCCAGTGGGTTGGAGAGGAGTGGGCCGAAGTGAGTAGGTGGAGCTTGACGAAGGTGGGTGGGCCGAGGGAGTATGTGTCGATGCAGGGTGGGTTGGGCCGGTAGGATGGTTTGGCCTGTAGGAGGGGATTGGTTTGGGCCGGTAGGAGGAGTAGGAGAGTGGGCCGAATGGTGCTGGTATGTGAAAGAGGATGGAGGCTGGTCATCACAGAAAGTATGTGAGGGTTTTGGGTCGGTGGATGAGGCCATGGGAAAGGTGGATTTAGCAAAAGTAACATGGCGGGAGAAGATGGTTTTGCCGGTTAAGAGGTCAAGGCAACGATAGCCCCGATAGTTGGCCAGATATCCCAAAAACAAGCACATAGATGACTTTGGGTGAAGCTTGTGCGGACGAGTAGATGACTCGTTGGGATAACATGCACACCCAAATACCCAAAGGTGTTCGTAAGATGGGTGGCGTTGATAGAGGGCCGAGCACGGGGTAAGGTTGTGTAGAGTTTTGGTAGGCAAAATGTTATGGAGATAACAGGCAGTGTGTATAGCTTCGACCCAAAAGAGAGAGGGCAAGGAGGCATGTAGGAGAAGGGATAGCATGATGTCATTTAGGCGACGGATCATGCGTTCCGACTTGCCATTTTGTTGAGACGTGTGGGGGCAAGAAAAACGAAATTGAATACCCTGTTTACTGGCAAAGTCAAGGAAGTTGTGGTTATTAAATTCTCCGCCCATATCATATTGGAATTGTTGTATTTTGAGTTTGAATTGAGTTTGAACAAATGTATGAAAATTAGTAAATTTTGTGAACACTTCAGACTTGAATTTTAGGGGGTAGACCCAAGCATATTGGGTGAAGTCATCGATTAGCACCATATAATATTTGTAACAGGTGCTAATGACGGGGGATGTCAACAAATCACATTGTACAATAGCAAAAGGTATGGAAGTGGAAGTAATAGAATCAACAAAAGGTAAATGTTTATTTTTAGATATCTGGCAAGCATGACAAACAAACGAAGACTCAAGTTTATTACAAGGTAAATTTATTGGAAATAAGAAAATCCATAACGTGGCGACCCGGGTGACCAAGTTGATCATGCCATGACTGTGGTAAGGAGAGGGAAACAAAAGCCGTTGCCAGTGAGTTTTTGTTGAAGGAGTAAAGACCACTCGGGCTATTGTGGCGGCTCAGGGGCATGCCATCCCTGTAATCCTTCACAGAAAAACCAAATGGGTCAAATTCCACAGATACACAATTATCAAATGTGGGTTGTATAAAACGTTTTTTAGGTGAAAGGTTTTAGCGGGTGTGTGTAGGGTTGTGTGACCGGATCCAAGAACCTGGAGACGGTTGCCATTACCAACTAATATGTACTTTATATGAGAAATCAGAGAGAGGGAGAGTACCTTGGTCAAGGTCACGTGTGACGTCGCCCCGATGTCCATATCTCAATTCTCATTATCTGGGGCAACGGATAAGGCCTGGAATGCTTGAGCAATCTGTGAAGGGTCAAGCGCATCAAGATTAGTTAAGTGGGCTTTGGCCGAGGGGCCAGAGGCTGCTGTATTAGGCTGGGCCGCTGGCTGAGATGCTTGCTGTTGGCCCGATGGAGAAAATTGGGCCGGCTGACCATAAGGAGTCCAGGCTGGGTCCAAGGGCCGGTAGTTGGATAAGGGCATGGGGGTGGGGTCTAGTAAGGTGGTGGAGTCCAGTAGGGGGTAGGTGGGTTGTAGTGATGGGTTTGAAGAGGGCCAGGGATAGTTCCGGGTCTGTTGTGAAGTGTTGTTTCGGTTGTTTGAGCCACGACCCCTTCCACAAGTGCGGGGCTGAGAGGGACGAGTTCGGGCATCACGAGGCTGATCACGGGTCAAGTTGTTGGTGTCACGAGCAGTGGGTGGTGGTGGTGTGGGGTTGGGATTAGCGGCGGAAGTGTGGGTGGCGGCAACAACATTATTCCCTTTAAGAGCATCTCGTTCCATCCGGCGTTTCTCATCATTACGAAGCATCACATGCGTCCTCCCACGAGGGAAGGGACTGATTTATAAAGGACCCCATAGTATCATATTCGGTCGGCAAGCCGCGAACCATTTGAAGAACTAAGCGCTTGTTGGTCACGGGTGAGTCAAGAAGATCATTCAACTGGTCTGCGAGTTCGCGAAGACGCATAAAATAATCCTCCAAAGATGGCTGAGATTTGAGTGTCATATTGATGAACTCATGTTCAAGAGCGGCGATGCGCGCACCCTTGTTGTGAAACAGGTTATGGACACAAAGCCACACATCATGAGCCGTGGCACAATCTTCGGAAAGCACCCGTTTGAGGTAATCGTCAGAAAGGGTGCTGTAAATCCATTGGAGAACGATCGAGTTGATCTCCAACCATGAGGCATAAGTCAGATCTGTTTCAGAAGGCGACGACGTACCGTCGATGTGTGCAAGTACCCGGTAACCGCGGGCGTGCAGCAGGAACAAACGAACCCACGAGTTATACGAGACTTTAACCCCGTCGAGCATGCGGACTTTCTGTAGTATGTTGGTTACGGAATAGACCGGTGGAGCGATTGATTTGCAGGTTTGGGTAGGTCGGTTTGGTTCGGACCTGGGTGAGTTTCGCCTGCCATGAATAAGGCAAGGATGGGAAGGCAATCGGCTGAAAGGAAAAAGAAAAACAGGAAGAACTGCCGGCTGTCCGAAGACGAAAGAAGCTGCAGATCGACCGAAGTCGGGAGGCAGTATGGCGGCGGTTAGGGTATAGAGCGACTGCACTTTGATACCATGAAAGTTTATCAAACGTGTCCTTCTCATTAACCTCAAAGGGGTATAAATAATTACAATGATTACTCTAATTATGGTAACAACCAATCCTAACATTATGGAAAGGATATACATTAAAATACAATCAATTATAATAAATGGTATCTATAAGTATAATTGCTAACATAACGAACAAATTGTATCGCTGTGGATAATTAAGTAGAATTGGTGTGAGGTTCCACCTCACAAAAGACAAAAAGAAAAAAACAAATTAGCTACTGTTCCGCCGCTTGTTTCAAATTAATATGTATACTAACTAGGTGTACACACAACATAAATAATAATAAAAAAAAGGTTTAAAAAAAGTTGCGAAGATGTCTGGATACAGAACCGAAGATGAGTACGATTACTTGTTCAAATAGTTCTAATCGGTAATTCAGGTGTGGGCAAGTCCAATCTCCTTCTGTAATAGATAGCAATTGATCTATTTTTACTTTGTAGGCCAAGAAAAAGGAACTTAACAATTTCAAGTCGAATTGACTAATCCGGTGATTTCTAATGAATGTGATCGATCAATCTAGTAAGGTTTTGTTAACCATGAGAAAATAGCAAAGCTAAGGTGGGGTCTGAGGAGGGTAAGATGTAGTCAGTCTTACCTTTACCCCGTAGGAATAGAGAGACTGCTTCCGGTGAGAACCCCGGCTCGATAGTAGTTTTGCATCAAGCCATGGACATAACGCACATAAACACTCAACACTTGAGACAAAGGCCGATCCTTGTCTTTTGGCTAGCAACGCCAACACATGATGCATGATTAACCGTCCGCCGAATTTAACATTACTTTCACGAAACTAGTAAATTTATATGTGCACACCTCAAGCGGGGCGTCTTACCGGAAAACTCATGAGGCCTGCAAATACCCCGCTAACGATCGATATCAAGTAAATTGCAGTTAACACTGGGGCAGGTGGTCTGCAAGTTTCTGCAGTGTTCTGTATCATATTCCAAATACTGTATGCAAAACAAAACTCTAAACATGCATTAATCAAGACTTTTATGATGCAGATGGTACAAAACATGGGAGAAAGTAATATTAATATGGGCAGTCTACTCTTCTTTCTTCACACCATTGGAGTTTGGATTCTTCAGGGGTTTACCCGATCACCTCTATCTATTAGACATAATCAGCCAGGTCGCTTTCTTCATCGACATAGCTGTTCAGTTCTTTGTTCCTTACAGAGACACCCAAACCTACAAGTTCATCGTTAGCCCACGTCTCATTGCTATTCGGTCAGTCTTTCATTCCTCAAAACATTAAAAACCAACGCTCAACCTTAGTTATTGTTGTTTCAATGTTTGACAGGTACTTGAAATCTCATTTCATATTTGATTTACTCGCCTGCATGCCTTGGGATATACTTTATACGGTACAACTTTATAAACTAGACGCGAACAATACTTATTTATTAATAATGCGCGCTCACAGGATTACATAACCATATAATCTTATTAATCAGGCTTCCGGGAAAAAAGAAGAAGTGAGATATCTTTTACTAATCAGGCTAGTACGGGCACGAAAGGTTCTAGAATTCTTTTCCAAGTTAGAAAAGGACATACGGGTCAACTATTTATTTTCAAGGATTATAAAGCTTATTGCTGTTGAGCTCTACTGCACGCATACGGCTGCATGCATATTCTACTATCTGGCTACGACTCTGCCACCTGTCGAAGAAGGATACACATGGATTGGGAGCTTAAAACTTGGTGATTATAGCTACGCGAATTTCAGACACATTGATCTTTGGAAACGTTATATCACATCATTATATTTTGCAATCGTTACTATGGCAACAGTCGGTAAGTATTTGCATAAAACAGTTTAGTATGACATATATTATCTATTTAATAAATGCGGGCTTGTTTCTGCAGGTTATGGTGACATACATGCAGTCAACCTTAGAGAGATGATATTCGTTATGGTGTATGTCTCGTTCGACATGGTTCTTGGTGCTTATTTGATCGGTAACATAACAGCTTTAATCGTCAAAGGATCAAAAACAGAAAGATATAGGGACAGAATGACGGATCTTATTAAATTTATCGATAGAAATGAATTGGGTAAGGACATACGCAATCAGATTAAAGGTCATGTGAGGCTGCAATACGACAGCAGTATTACTGATTCTGCTATTATTCAAGACCTTCCAATCTCTATTCGCGCCAAGGTATCAATGTTGATTTGAACATTGTTTAATTATTATTATTTTCTTATGTTGGTTATGTTGAACTGTGTTTTTGTTTGTTGCAGATATCTGAAAGTCTATACAAGACGTACATCGAACAGGTTTCTCTTTTTAGGGGATGTTCGTCGGAATTTATCAATCATATCGTAACTAGAGTGCAAGAGGAGTTTTTTCTTCCGGGGGAAGTAATTATGGAGCAAGGGGTTGTTGTTGATCAGCTTTATTTCATCTGTCATGGCAAGCTGGTACCGTTTTTTAAGGGTGTTACACGGGCCGTGTTTGTGGCCTTGTGGCTTGAACGCGAAGATTTCATATGAACCTGTACATGACATGAGTTTTTTGTGGGTTAGCATGAACGTTGCCTGTTTAGCTAAATGTGTTTGCAGGTTCAACCTGAGCTTTTAATGAAATTTTTTTAAAAAAAATATTTGATTAAACAGGCCAACGCATGCACCCATCAAACTAAACTCAAACCGAAAATTTCATGTTAGGTTCATGTCGTTTCAGAGATGCACATCTCTAATTTTTATTCCTATTATATTAATGTCTTGTTTATTAAAGTGTACAACTTTGAACTAAATTTGGTGCAGGAAGAAGTTTTAATACACGAAGATGGATCAAACGAGACAGTATCAGATCTAACACGTCATGACTCGTTTGGTGATGTTTCGATTCTATGTAACATCCCACAACCATACACAGTTCAAGTTAGTGAACTTTGTCGACTTTTGCGGCTTGATAAACAAACTTTCACTCATACTCTTGAACTATATTTTCTTGATGGAAGGAAGATTTTAAACAATCTACTAGAGGTGAATACTCAACTTTTTAAGCTAATATTCACATTTTTTTCGTTGTATTTATCTTGAAACATATTCTTGCAGGGTAAAGGAAACGATGATCGCATGAAGCATATGGTGACTGATATCACAGTTTATATTGGAATGCAAGAAGCAGAACTTGCACTAAAGCTCAATAGTGCAGCTTTTAATGGAGATCTGTCTCAGCTAAAAAGCTTAATTCGATCAGGGGCTGACCCGAATAAGAAAGATTATGATGGAAGGTCACCTCTGGTATGTTTTACATTAACAATCTTAAAACAAAGAGCATTAATATAAATCATTACATCTAAATTTAGGGGTCGAGTCAAATTTTGAAACTGATCTGACTGCATCTGAAGAAACGCTAATATAACAATCTATATTTAAGAGCACAATAAAGAGATATTTCTATTAATGATAGTGAGGACAGTTACAGACACTTGAATACAGATTATTACAAATGTTTCGACTATAATCTATCTTTCACAACTATCACAGAATTCTCTAAGGGTTTCTCTGCCGAGGAGTGAATGAATCCTTCTCCTTGGGGAGAAGGGATATTTATAGGCCTTCGAGATGCTCTGTGATTGGCTGGAGCGGGAATGACAGTTGGCCTGTACGATTGCAGACCGTTGACAATGTTGGCGCTGTCCTCCTGCGATTGGTCCACGTGTCTGGTAGTCGTCCTTTCTGTCCTTTTCTGTACCTCGTACCTACAAGTGATCATGGAGCAGGGAATAATAGCCTCTGATTGGCTGCACGTCCCTTTCCTTGTCGGATGACAGCTGTCACGTACGAGGTTACGTGCGCAGGCTTCTAGAAGGTCTAGTCAGCATTCTTGCTGACGTGCTATATAGATGTGGGGCCGTGCACACGCGCGGGTACATATCTCGTAAGCATCATTATGAAATTGACTTTTTAAATAAACGTGTAAATTACTCACATCAGGGCTTCAGACAGTTGGACCAAACCGCCTATAGTCTGTTGTGACGTTCCCGTCTAACAAGGGCCATTTTTTAAGTTGAGCCATTTTTCTAACCCGTTTGCCTATTTCCAGTTGGTCCACGTATGAGTCCACTACGTCCTGGATCAGCTCCGTATCAAACTTACTAACAGGCTGTTTGACATGAACAGCATCTTGCTGCAGCGAAAGGGCACATGGATATCGCGGTTTTCTTAATTCAAAGCGGTGTAGAAGTTAACATGTCAGGTAAACTTCAAACTAATTCTTTATATTTTTAAATCATTTAAAACTATATACATATACTGATATACTTCATTTCATGTTACTGATAGATAACTTTGGAAACACGCCCTTGTTCGAAGCGATCAAGAACGCTCATGATAACACTGCAGCCATACTAGTAAAAGAAGGGGGATCATTAAAGATAAACGACGCTGGCAACTTCTTATGTTCATGTGTGGCAAGAGGGGACATAGATTTCATCAGACGGCTGTTAGCTAACGGTATTGACCCGAATTCAAAAGACTACGATTTTAGAACTCCACTTCACGTTGCCACGTCACAAGGATCGTGTTTAATAGCAAAGCAGCTAGTTCAATCTGGAGCTAGTGTCCTACTGAAGGACAGGTATAACATTATGATCAAGATTTCTTGACTGTACAACGTAAAACACAACTTATGGTCTGAATGTGCAGATGGGGTAACACTCCCCTTGATGAAGCAAGAACATCCGGAAACAAGATAATGATAAAGCTATTGGAAGACGCCAGATCTTTGCAGTTGTCAGAATTTCCTACATGCTCTCAAGGATCAACAGGTATTCGAACTTCCCGACTTGCCAATCTCATAGTTATCAAAAGCGCTAGGCGCACTTAAGGCGCATAGGGCTTGCCTGAGGCCTAGGCGGGAGGCGCAAAAAAAGCGAGGGCCTGAGATAAAAAAAGCGAACAAGAAAATAAAGTAAAAATATATTAAAATAATATTATTTTTCATCTAGTTAGTATTAAAAGTTTTAAGATATTGATGTATTAGTGTATAGAAGTAGTTTTCCTTAGATAAAAGTAGAAATCTTGTTGGAATCTAGCCATAATTTAACGAATTTGGCTGGAAACTCTCCCAAATTTGGGATCTAGCTGAAATTTGCGCCTAAACCATCACCTAGAGAATTAAAGCGCAATTTCCTCGACTAAAGCGCAAATGTATCGCCTCGCCTAAAAAATGGGCCTATGCGCAAGATGCGATGGCTTTTAATAACTATGGCCAATCTTATATATGCATGAAGTCAAGAACAATGATATATGCAACAAAAATCAATTACAATGGCTCGATAAACTGGAACTTTTTAATCTCATCATACTACTCGAAAGTTGGTGCTATTGGTTTTTAGGCTAATTGACACAAAAGTTACTAAGTTTCGCACCAATTATGACATGTATCAATGTGTTGTTGATTATCACTCTAATAAGTGTAGAAGGGGTTGCGGCGCAGCTTGTTGCCCGTCTACCCGCGCCTCACTTGTAATTCTTGTTGCTTTTCTAATATAATTATCTATTATTAGAGAAAAAAAAATTACTATGAGCTAATTCGCATTTAGTGACAGATAACACGCCACGAAAAAAATGTACCGTATACCCATTTCAGCCATGGGAACTAAAAGATCAAAACAAGTTTGGGATTACATTATGGGTTGCAGACTCCATTGATGAACTCATGAAAACAGCAGCAGATCATTTAAAGTTGGATCTTCCTCCTTCTTGCATTGTAGTTACAGAAGATGCAGGCCAAGTTACTGATGTGGATATGATTAATGATGGACAAAAACTCTACTTAATTACTACTCAAGCATAAGTTAAGCATCATATATTTCACTATGTCATGCTGCAAAATTTTGTATTATTGACATTACATATAAATTGGTACGAGTGTTTGAGATATACAAGTCACCAAGTGAGTGGTGACATCATATACCCTTATATATTACTTTTTATATATTATATATTTATGTGAAGATAAAAGTTATTATAGATCAAATACAAATGGTCTTAACCTACTAAACATGAAAAGTAGAGGGGGGGGGGGGGGATTTTATATAACGTAATTACGTCATTAGAGTAATTACAGTAGTTTACACTAGAGTAATTACATAATTACTCTATAAGACAAGGGTAATTACATAATTACTCTACACTGTTTTTTTTTTAGATTTGAGTGCTAAAATACATGTTTAACAAGATTGAAAAAAGATCAAAAAAATTAAAAAAAAAATTCTCTCATTCACTTCTCACGTTAATGACTATTTATAGGATAAGACCAATTGTATAACAACCTTCCTCTATATATATGTAAAACTTTCCAATCTAAGGACTAAGATGTTCTATCAAGCTTTTCTTTAAATAAGATAAGAGATAAAAAAGATTTAACCTAAATCTCTATCAAGCTTTTCCATACACATTTACTTTTCTGCTTTGTTCTTTTATACGTTGATACTTGATTCCAACCTTTATATTAATGTTCCTTTTATTCATGCAAACCAGAATATATACTAGAGGCGGCTACACTAAAAAGAGTTAAGATAGTGGGAAGCCACCGTAGTGTCACGGGGCTATCTTCCGATCCATGTGTAGCGTCCCCCGTCATCGAGAACAAGCCAATCCATCCCGCGTCTTTGATTTGGGCTACTGGTTTCGTTCTTCATTGGGGACTCATTAGGAGAGCGACAACAACTCTCGACTAGTGATGCGTTCGTCGGATTAACACAACCTGACACATTCATCGCCTTATTCCGTTGAGGCTGTCCCCAATGAAGTCCGGACTGACCATTAAATCCAAGCTTTCATGTACAACCCACAACATTGCGAATATCAAATATTTGGATGTGACAGTAGGGAGGGTAGATGTGTGTAACAAAAAACATAGAAACATTCATATTGATGATGTGAGTTGTCCGTTTGTAAGAGTGGGGAGGAATCGGCGGAGCACTTGTTCACATCTTGCATTTTTGCCTCGAACACATGGCAACATATTAGTTCTTGGTGTAAGGTTCAAGGTTTCTTTGTGTTCTCAGTCCGTGATTTGTTGGAATACCACCATTATTCAGGTTTGAGTGACAACAAGAAGAACATGCTTCACGGGATTATATAATAGCTTGTTGGTGCATTTGGAGAGCAAGAAATAGTTTTGTATTCAAAGATAAATCGGTGCGTATGGAAGATCTCATTAAGGATGTTAAGACGGCTGGGTTTCTTTGGGCTAGAAATAGATTGAAGAACAATTCGCTTTCTTGGGGGGAGTGGTGTAACTTTTCTTTTTTGTAATGCCTTGAGTTGTGTAGTCTTGTTCGTGCCGCCCATCTTAGGGTTTGGCGTTGTGTTAATGAAGTATACCTTAAAAAAACATAAAATTTTAACAACCACTGCTTTTATGGGTTAGACACATCATGTACTTTGCATATACTTAACTTAGATGCAATGTTGAACGCACTTGTTCGTCAATACTTAAAAAAACATATAAAAATAATCAATACCACGCTTAATAAACAGATGTTGTCAAACAACAGACGATGAGATTCTTAATGTTGTGTTTACCAAACAGTGCTTAACATTTAAAACATACATAATAAAAACCATATCTACTATATAATCTACTTAATTAAAATTTCGAAAATTCTTTCTTTCTTTTTCAAAATCGCGCTTGAAAGATCCTTTTTTAACTTCATCAAGGCTTCATGAATGTTGTTGTCGGTTTGTAGTTGTTGAGTCAAGTAATCTTCTATCTTGTCTCTCAAGTGAGTTGCTGGTTCATGCAACACCATATCTAACAGAACAATGTTTGTCCATGATTGTTCCTTAACCGTTTCTTCCATCCTCTCTACTTCATTCCTAATATCTTCGTCTTTTCTCTTTTCTCGTAGTGACCAAGCGCTGGATATTGACTTAACGTCTGACGTATCAGCAAAATGATAGTATGATTTGTTTGCCATTTGGTAAATGAAGTTTAGATTTTGTACTGTGTGGAGTTTATAGATAAATTTTAGGTTGGATATGAACATATTTATAGTAATAATTTCGAAATATAATTAATTTCACGCGATATTTTACTTGATTTTTCGGCTATTCGTTTTCCAAACCATTCATCCATTTATGTTTCACAAGTGTATCGACTTTTTAGATACTATAAATGTTTTGAAAAAAATATAATCATTATAAAAATACCTTTCGTTTAACACGTTATCAGTGTGTAAAATAGTAAAGACATCCGGAAGTTCATCATAAACCATTTTAATATTAACATTTACATTTTACATTTCAGTCTTCACCAATTGCATCAATGGCAGCCCCAAGTAATAACCGTGAAGATGAAATGAAGGAATTTGTTCTTAATCAAATTACAGGGCACATTTGACCGAGACGATGTGCAACGGATTTTGAAGTTAATGCCTTCGACTGTTGTTCGCGATTTGTCCGTGTTTTGCAATTCAGAGTCCAGGGTTAAGGACGTAGAATTTTTGGCAAGATTCAAAAATATGCATGCACAGCTTGAAGCTTCAATGGAATTGAAGCTTAAGTTTATTAATTCCTTTAACGAGCTATGTATATTAATGTTTAAAATTGATTATATTTGTGACATCCGGTAAGTTTCTTTTTGTTCGGTTCTTTCCGTTCCTTTCTTTTTGGGCTTTGCGCAATTTTCGGGACGAAAATTCTTTCAACGTGGGGATGATGTGACACCCGGCATGTTCGGCTTAAACATATTAGTAACATCTAAGTCTACCTTAGCGAGAAACGTTTATAAACAAACTTAACTGGGTTAGTCGAGTCGGGTCAAGTTAGGATTGTCCAGGGTACAATGATCTGGAGGATCATTGGGAGTCGTTTTGGTAATACACTAGTACCGGGTTCCGTTGTTGGTGACATTACATGAACTAATTAAGTATATGTGTAGATTATGGGTCGTGTGGTGGATTATATACATAGATGTGTTTAAATGATGTGTAAATGATTATCTGTGCCTAAATGTGTTAAATATGGACTAAGGATGCATGCTTATGTGTTAGGATGTGTTAGAATACGTTAAACACGACAAACTGGAAAACTAGTTAAAAAGGGGTTCTGGTTCGACCACTTCGAGTGGTCGAAGGAGAATAAAAATGTCTGGTTCGACCCATGCAAATGGGCGAACCAGGGAAGTGGAAATTGAGAAATTTCCTTCGACCAAACAGGGCTCATTCGACCCTGTGAAAGGGGCGAAGGAGCCTACATTCGACCAATGAGTTGGTGCGAAGGAAGACTAGTATAAATACCAACCTTTGTCATTTTTCATCATTTCACAAACCCTAACCGTCCCAAAACGCTCTCAAACGATCTTAAACACTAAGGAAGGAGTTTTTGCTCTTCTTTTTCATAATCTAGCCTATCTACAACATCTAAACAAGAATCCAAGGTGTGTTCATAATCCTAAACCTTTTAGAAGCATTTTAATTCGTTTTCATCTAACCCTAATTGTCCAGATCTGTTCTAAGGGTGTCTTTATGATTAAAAACCTTTTAAACATCTTTCTAAATCAAAACATGATCATTTAACATAGGTTTTCATAATGAATAACATGTGTTAGTTGTGTGTTATGTGGTGTTATGTGTTATTCACTGATTTGCTGCTATATCTATGATAGAAACATGATATAGGATTGTTGTTAATGATTGGATTATGGTTGTCTAGGGTTAAGATTGGGTATATTGATATTTGGGGGTTTTATGGGATTAATACTCGATGCATGAATGTTTATGATCAATAGAATGAATAAGAAAGATCGGATAATTGACAAACGGAGTATTTTGAGCTAAACATGAATCGATTTCAAAAGTTTCCAAATTGGGTAAATAATCCATGCATGAAAGTGATGTTTCCATAATCGTTACCATTTTGGGAAAGGGCTGAAACGGACGTATTATCGGGGGAAATCGATGGGGTTTTGTAGGGATAAGTTATTCATACTCGACTGCTGTGTTTGATGATGTTTCGGGTCATTTTGAATGTGTTTGAAGCGTTTTTAGGAAAAATAATACAACAGGGGCGAACCTGGCCTCCTTCGACCAGTCGATGGTGCGAAGGAGGGATCCAGGGTCGAACCTGGGATTTTTATTGGACGAATGAGAATAAATGGGCGAAGGAAGCATCAAACGGTCGAACGTACTGTAAATGGTGCGAAGGAGACAAAAGGTGCGAAGGAGACTCAAAACTGACTGGTTCGACCGTTCTGATGCAGAAATGAGATTTTTGATACAAACTAAGTGTTTTATGCTTGAACCTTGTGTGTAATCTATGTGTACTTGATTAGTTAGGGTAATGGGTCACCAACGGGATGTCGGGTCGGTCTAGTGTGTCGGTTAAACATTTAAACACGTTTTAAAACATACTTGGTTACGATCTGGACAATCGGGGACTAGATAGCCTTATGGTTATTAGTCGGAACACTTATGTGAACATTTTGATAGATCTCCGGTAGAGGGATTATCAAGGGCTAAACATCTTTACTTATATTTGAAGAACGCAACTTAAGGTGAGTTCACGGCCCCACTTTTTCTGCTTTAACTTTTGGGGGAGAAAACATGCGCTAAACTGTTTTGGTAACATATGTCATACTATGGTTTTAACTTATTATTGCTATACGATCTTTTGGAAAGTCCGGGGGAAACCATGAATGTGCGGGTTTGCACAACGGGGGAAATGTGGATAGATCTATTGGGCGTGACCTGCCCCACTCGTCGGCTTGGAGGGCCGGGCGGGTGCATATTGTCTCGAACAGGTACATTGGTATCATGCTGAACATACGGGCTGCTTAAACATGCTGAACATTGCTAAACGTGTCTAGTAATGGTTTCCAATCGTAGTAGTAATGAAACATACGCCTAGCTAGCGTACTTGGTAACATTGATATAGTATGGACATGGTAACACTTTAGTAACATTTTTGAACAAACCTGTGAACTCACCAGCATTATATGTTGACATCTTTTTGGCATGTTTTTCTCAGGTCGCTAAGGTAGCAATGAATGGAACTAGGCGCACGGGTCTGCATTGGCGTCTAGATTTTTAGCGCACGTTTTGTAATAAATGTCTTGGATACTTGGGAACACTGTTTTGTAGAGATTAAATTCTTTAAATGCTTCCGCTTATGAAATTTATTTTTGGGTTTACGTACTTCATATAGTGTCGTTTATTGTGATCGTTGACTTGGATCCTGGTTTGTCATGCGCCTCGCGGTAAAACCCCGCATGTGGTAATTTGAGGGTGTGACAATATTTGCTTTGTTTAACGTTGATTATATATGGTTTTTTTACATATGGCTACATATTGACTACAACTTTTTAATCCGTCTATAGACTTTTTATTCCTTGGTTGTAACCTTTAAGTTATTAAACATCTGATCAGTGTTATTAACTGTTATCGTGGAAGGGAGTTTCGAGACGTTGTATAGACTGATCCTTGAGGAAAAGAGTAGGATGGTGGCTATGAAAATATTGAAAGATGTGACAGTGATAGAGAACGAATTCAAAGCAACAATGGAGGTTTTGGCCTTTGGGGAAGGCGAAGTACAATTTTAAAAAACGTGGTTCCATTGATAGTTTCTGAATAATTTTAAAAAACGTGGTTCCATTGATAGTTTCTAAATAATTTTCTTTTCAAGCATGACCATATACATTCAAAAGCCTACATTGGCTTCATTGATTCTCAAATTTTTATGTTGTAATGAAAAGTATATAATAATTAGTACTTAAGATATAAATAGTTATCTTTTTACGTTATTACATTTTATGTATTATCTAAATTAGTGTTAGTTAATAAAATGTATAACTGTTTTTAAATATCAGCGCAGGTCATTATACTATTGTTTGTCCAGTTGTCCTCGTGTTGCAATGGTACTAACGGGGTACTTAATATAGTCAGACTTATTAAGGTACTTTTTTATCCATCTGTTTTTATGTTTACAAGTTTGTCAAGTTGAACCAAAGATCGCACCTTCCATGCTATCATCGGACTTTGCTAATCTTGCATCAGAGGCTAAACGTATGGTCATCATTGTTCTTAAAACATCACAACACAGTCTTTAATAATAATAATTACAGTTTGTTTCTTTTGTTTTATCTCACTTGCCCATCTGATCAATTAATGTTCATTTGTGGGATGATTGGATTGTTTGTTTGTTTTGGACTTTAGTAGAATTATTAAGTCATCAATTGTTTGTTTGTTGGTAATTAGTTTTAGGTTTGAGATTGAGTTTATTACAAAGATGTGATAAGTTTTTTAATGGTTGCAACTTCCAGCTTAAGTGATTGTTTAGTTGATTAGGTTAGGAATTATAGGAGTCATTAGATTGTGAGAGATTAGAGAGATGTGATGAGTTTTTGAATAGTTAGAGCTTACTTAAGTGATTATTTAGCTTATTAGTGATTAGGTTTTAGGTTAAGGAATATGAGTTATTACTGATTAGAATACTATGGATATGCAGTGATTAAGTGTGAGGGATTGGAGAGATGTGATTATGTATATGTACTTTGAGTAGATCTTTGCCAACAATAAGTTTGAATTTAGTTGTATTGATGTTAAATAACTATAAGTAAATGACTATCAGTAACTGGTAATTTCAATCTTGGTTCATGATGGTTTGAATTAGAAGTTTTTATAGTTTGTTGGTTGTTGACGGTTGACACTAGGTGTAGAAAAGTATTAACAGCTATGGAAGATTGTGAGTTTTAGATTTTTTGTTAGATTTATTGAGATGGAAATAAAAATGCATACATTGGACATCCTAAATCCTAAGATTTGAACTAGAATCTGTCTATCACGGGACGATCCCGGGGTATAAGCTAGTTTATTTTATAAAATAACGAAATGCACAAAAATTTTTTGCGCTATAAAAAATATTGAAACTAAATCTAAAAATCAATAATCATGGTCATTCCCCCTCTGCCGTTCCTAGCCATAACCGACTTCCATTTTAATACGAAACTAGTGAAAGTTACCGCGGATTGGGGTGTAAGCTACGCAACAGGTTTTCGTTCAGTATCAGTTCATTTCGTTACATTATCATTGCGATACAAACACTTTGTATAACAGTCGACATGTATTTTACATTGATTGAAAATTATATAAAACAAATACCTGCATTGGTGTTGTTTGGCAAGAATCGGTTTGGTTCGTTACGGTACTATAACCCCCCCCCTCCCCCCCTAAAAAAAAAGTTTATGTTTATTATAACTTTGTTAACCAGTCAATAATCGAACTGTTAACTAAACCAAACTAGTGAATAATAAGTAGGGGGAGTAAATGTGTCATTAACCCTAAGTGTGGAGGGGTTTATTGTGTCAAGAAAGTGGAAGGGGGTGTTTGTTAACCTCTTAATCATCCAGTTCTTAATCATTCAACATTAAGAGTGTTTGTTTCAACTAAAAAAAAAACATCTGAATGGTTCCATTAAGCTCTTAACCTTTCAGCTAATAAGGGTTACTGAACCATTCAAACCCTCTTAATGATTTAGTACTTAATCAGACATATCCTACCAAACAGCCCCGAAGTCAATTTCCATTCACTGGAAATCGACCTCCACACCTCAAACACACACACAAGCTTAATCAGCCCCAATCAAGGTCAATCTAGCCCAAAAGCTTGGTGTTTAATCCTGCATGAGCCTTATGTGAGTCATCCAAGATTGATTACACCTCTAGATGACCTTTAATTGCGTTTAAATTGGTGTAGGATGGTTTATATGATGATGGGTAATGTTCTAAGGTTGTGGTTTTGTAAAATTGATGATTTTGAAGGGTAACCCTTCTGCAAGGGTACCTTGAAATAAGATAATTTCAGTTAATAAAGTTAATGTAGCCCTAAATAATGTGATTCATGATAGGTTATGTAGTTGTGTGCTAAACCTAGAAATGGTTGGTAAAATCATATGTTAAGACCCCTAAATTGTGAAACTGAGTGTTGACTTGAAACCTTTATCACATCTATCATCATCACATTCCATTTTAGTTAATTACACATTATTGTGATATACACATTCATTCCATATTGTACATAGTTGTACAACCACCGACAAGCAACAAAAGCACTACTAGCGTAATACGAACTCAGAGGTAACCGTATGTAATGCGGCCCTAGTGGTAACCGTCTATAATATGGTCCCACAATTAACCGCCTAAAATGGATTAAGATTCCAGCTTTATTAATCCCTATGCCTCGAAATACAGTCCATTAAAGTCCCATGCAAAACCGTTCATGAAAACATGAGCTTTATTCGATTTTTCATCCCAAAACTGAACTCTTCTGCAAACCCTTTAACGCCGGACTGTTCTCAAAACAGGGTAGATCCTTACCTTTAAGTCTTGAAAACGAACAACAATGATCCTCTCGTTGATCCTTCCTTTGAGACTCGGATTCAACTCAAATCGGTCTCTCTTTATTTCTCTAGCTTTCTCTCTTTCGAGTTTTAATTAAGAAGGTGGTAATTATGGGGAACTAGGGCTTCCATTTCCCTTACCCATGTCATGTAGTTTTCCTTATTGTTCTTAAGGGTTTCCATTTTCATTTTCATTTCCATTTCCACTTTGGGGCTTAAGTTATTTATTTAAATAATCCATTAAATATTATAAGCCCAAATTTATTTTTCTTTATTAACCAACTTCCCATACAAAAAAATTGGGATGTTACAGTATGTGATCTTATTATTCAAACACTGTAAAACTTTGATAACTATTAGTAAGTGGAGTTAGTGAGAACAATGATTGATTAAAAAACAATACGTGCATCTAAGATGCATGTATATTCCAAAACAACTATACATTATTGTGGTTATTTGTTCATATCTTTTTAACTTCATTCTCTTTATGTGATATATTTCAAAAATTGGTTGAGTTGTTAACATCTTAAAATTAAAATAACATATTAACCATCTCTATCTTTTTACTTTATTACACGAACTATTAATGTATATTTATCGACATACCACAGGAAATCAAGCATCATACACAAAACCCAAGCTCATCACTTTTTTTTTTGAACGATCAACAAAAATTTTATTCCACCTGAAAACGCTAGCAGGATACTAGCAATACAAACATACAATATACACCAAGAAGCTCATCACTTCTAAGTCATGAATCTTCTCATTCAACAATGGTTATACCAAAGTTTTATCCGATTTATATATACCTCATAAATACAAACATCTTTCCAAATAAATTGGGGCACAAACTTGTAGTGTAAAAATGATGATAACACTTTATATGAAAATTCTTTTTATATGCTTAAATAGTTAGAAATTCTTTTGTGCCATAATCCTAGGAGATGCAAGTTTATTTATATCAAATTGCACGTCTCCAAGCTTGATAAGACGATGATCATCATCAACACATAGAGGGTGGCCGGTTTGACTGTATATGTTCTTTTTAGTTCCATTTTTTTTTTTCAAACCTTTTCTTTTGTTTGGTAACAACTTATTAGTTTTCAACACTTGTATAGTTGAAGAGAATAAGTAGTTTAAATTATTTGTTGATTAAATAGCGTATGTAAAGAGATTAATGATTAATCTAATAGGTATGTACACGCATCACAAAAACACAAATATGTATAGCTGTTTGGATAGGTTCTTATTAGGCGGCTAAAACGGTTTACAGTACCTTCATCAAGTGCCACATCACCTTCACACCTCACCACCCCCTCTACCTCACCACATCTACAGAATAGAGAGAAATAAAAGAGAGATATAGAGAGAAAACGTTTGAGGAGGAGGGCCAAATATGTTCAAATTGTCCAAAGTTAAGATGGTATACCAAAGGTTTTTTTTACAATTTTCTAAATTTTACCACTTTTCTCCTAAATGCCCCTAGAAGATATCAAATGTTATATGAAAATGGAACTCACCCAAACTAAATAAACACACGGGATAACAATATTTTTGAACAAATTTCATATAATGACAATGAAAGATAATAATTTATGTTACCACAATGAATAATCTTATCTCAGCTAAACTTGTATGAGTTTTAAAACTTTAAAATATAGTGACTGAAGTCTTCCTAGAGTTAAAGTCAGGCTAATCAAAGCATCGTTTTTTATATTATTCAACGTAATCATTTTTGTTTTCAATTTTAGTCATGATAATTAAGTGAAATTAGGCTCTATAGCTTTTATTAGTTGATTAGATTTTAGGCGTTTTATGATAGATTGATGATAAGATATATGTGTCGTTCATTAGGTATTGGTTAAAGGATTGCCTGTTTGTTTAGAAAATTTAAGGTTGATGATATGATATACGTGTCGTTCATTAGGTATTGGTTAAATGATTGTTTGTTTATTTAGAAAATTTAAGGTTGGTGTAGTCTTTTATTAATCTGCTTTGGTAGGAGAAATTCCATAGTCTGAAAATTGTTATTTCAAATATATCCAAGTATGGTCTTTGTTTTTGATGATTCAATCTATGTGAACAATCACCCCGATATGGCTGCACACTTGCATTCTATTCGTGTTTTGGGAATTTTTAGCTATCGTGTGCCATAATAATACTTATATTATAAACTCTCTCTCTCTATATATATATATGTGTGTGTGTGTGTGTGTGTGTGTGTGTCTACCTAGCGACAAAGTGGACGTGATGTTTCGGCTCACTGGCTACATTGGGCAATTTTTTAGCTGCTGAGTCAGGTTGGGCAAGTCTATTACAAACTTACAAATCATAACTTTTGATTTCTAAATAGACAGTGACCTTCAGATGATAGTGTATACAATATCATATTATTACTACATGTTTTTGTCATGTAAATGAACTTTATCATCCGGTCACGGACAGCTTACACAAGAGTAATGCTTATGTTCATATTGGTCTGTTACAGTAACATACCTTTGGTTTATTAAGATTTGTTTAATAATGAGTACATGGTTTTTATGGTGAACTGCAATCAGTTGTAAGTGGCGGTGCACATTTCTTTTCTTTTCTACGAATACTTGTTAAAACATAGTGTGCACATTTCTATTTTTTTTGCGTAACTTGCAGCAAAAACCTAAGTATCATAATGTTATATTGCAATCCATTTGTAGATCCCGCTGCAACGCGCGTGTAAACCCACTAGTATATACTCCCTCCGTCCCATTTTAAATGCCCTGGGTCTAAAAACACACATTTTAAGAAATCTTTTGTTTGTATGTGGTAAAATGACAATAATATCCTTAAAAGTGGTGATTGTGTTTTGTCTTTTATGAACAGAATTAGAAATTGCATTTCTATTTTAAAAAAATGACATTTAATTTGAGAAAAAAAAAAGAATGATATTTAAATTGGAATATAGGGAGTAATATAGTAGCATTCATAGTAATATCAATATATGGTTTCCAAGTCATTTCCCATTATCGGTCAATCTCGCATCAATAACGATGGATAAATTTGTTACTTAATGAACGGGTAGGAAAGTTGAGATGACATATGACACTTCCATGAAGCTCAGGCAGCATAATAGTTCAACTTGCTTGTTTACCAAGCATCACTTATTCGATCACAAATTCTCTTTTTATTTGTGTGACAAGGATCAATTATTTCATACAAAGGTTATTGGCCTTTTATAACAAATAATAACAAAATGACTAAATTAACCCTCTGCCTTTCTCTATATAAAGTGACAACTTCATTGCTTTTTTCCATTCAAGCAAATACCAATATTTATCCCATTCCACTCTTAGTTTGATTTTGATACCCGATTATGAGTACCAACCAATTCAAAGCCGAAGGTGTAGAAATCGAGTGTAACAATATGAACGAAACACATAGTTATTCAATTCCCCTTCTTAGTTGTTTCCTCAACGTCTTGTCTATTCTTTTCTCCTCGCTTCATAATGATGACGATGATCATCGTCGCCATCCCATCGTGCTAGAAGACACGCCTATTGGTGAAAAAAATACGGTGTTGTCTAATATTATGGCTCAAAAGCAATTCCGAAAACTTCATCAAATAAAAGGACCATGAATCCCATGATCCATGATGTCTTGCACTAAAAGTTTATCTTATTGACATTGTCAACATATAAAGTAATACGTGCTTCCGAGGTGCAAAGTCGAGTCACGAGCAACTATTTGCGAATGAAAAGATTAATGTCTAGATCGAATGATGTGTGGAGGTAGAATATCATCTTACTAGTAGTTCAATGGATCTTTGAAAGCATGTAATATTTAGAGTTACAATTTTAATATCATAAAAAGCTGGTTTCTGTTTTATATTATTTTTGAAGTAAAAGTCTTGAGATTTAAGTCAGAGTATGAGTACTACTTGTGTTGTGGATTTTTACATTTGAGGAGTTATTAGTTAATACTGGTGGAAATTTCTGTGTGTTGTCACGAATAGTTATGTTTTTTTGGCACACGTTGAGTAGCGGATTTCACGTAATTTATTTTTTTATATCAATTTGCTAGGACAACTAATATACCAATTCACAAAGAACAAGAGAGTATAAAGCTAACTATTGACATTAAAAATAACAATATAAAAGATGGTATACGACATTGTGGCAAATCGATATGGACATAACTATATGGGCCTATATTGCAGATTGCCAGCTCTATCAAATCCATATCTCGTGTGCAACAATTATTTAGAGCCGAATATGAAGAGGATTGTCTGAGTGATATATCTAACTTGAATAATCACAAAGCACATAATAGATGACACATGCGGTCATATACAACAAATGTTTAGAACCGAATATGAGGAGGATTGCCTAAGTGATATATCTAGGATTGTAAATGAATGAGAAAGGGCAAGCAATTACAACCTCCTACATGGTATCATTCCTAAACCGATCCTAAACCTAATTCCCCATCTCGCCGCTGCCCTTCTTCCCTACAGCCGGCTGCTGCTTCTTTCCCTTACCTCTTTTCTCTGCACCTTTCTCAATCTCACTAAATGGATACCAAATTACACCCGGCCCTCACGGTCTCAAATATCAAAACACACGTACCTCTTGTTCTTGAGAAGGATTCGCCTCATTATACGACATGGTCCACGTTATTCCAGGTCCATTGTCGTGCCTTTGAAGTCCTCGACCATCTATCTCCCCGCCCAACCCCTGCTGCTTCTTCATCTGATGCGGAAAACGCGGCCGTCTCCACTGACCCACTTTGGTATCGCCTTGACGCCATCGTGCTTCAGTGGATATACGCCACGATTTCTGCCCCTCTGCTCGACATAATCCTTCAACCCGGTCAGACCGCCCATCATGCTTGGTCTCTCATCCAAGAGGAATTCAATGATAACAAAACTGCCCGCGCCATCTTTCTCGGACAGGAGTTTGCCAACCTGTGCCTCGAGAACTTCTCCAACATGGCTGATTACCTGCAACACGCAAAACAGTTAGCCGATCAACTCGCCTTAGTCGGAGCCCCCGTTGCAGATCACGTTCTTGCTGTCAAAATTCTCACCGGACTCACGGAACAGTACGACGGCATCTCCACCGTCTTACAGCACCGTGATCCCTTACCCTCCTTTAACGAGCTCCAATCCCGCTTGACTATGGAAGAAAATAAGAAGAAACGGCAAGCGACTCGGTCCGCTCAGATTGCCGGCACAGCTCTTCATGCCTCGGCTTCTTCTAATCAGCCTGCTCAGAACCCTTCTGCTCCGGCAAACGATCGCCGGCGATCCTCCGGTCGGCGAGGACGTGGCAGAGGAAGGAATGGGTCTCACAGGGAGGCGGTACAAACAATAATAATAATAACACTCACTTTCCTTTTTCACCACAAACCCACCCTTATATAATATTCCCACCCAATTGGGCCCAAACCCAATGGGCTCGGTACAACAGTGGGTCAACACAAAACAACTCCACTCAGCAGTCCACCCCGCCATGCCCATACCCCTCGAAGCCCACTAACAATTCTTCAGGCATCCTCGGGGCCCATCCAGATCAGGCCCATTACTCGGGTTACTCCCCCACAGACATCGAGCAGGCTCTCTACTCCATGTCGCTGAACCCGCCTGACCACGGACTCATGGACACTGGCGCATCGTCTCATTCTGCCAACCAGCAAGGTATATACTCTCCGTCTAATTTTAATTCGTGCACTAATAAAAATATTATTGTTGGCAATGGCATGTCCATCCCTGTTGTAGCGACTAGTAACCAAGTCCTACCACCACCCTTCCCACCCCTTAAGCTAAATAATGTCCTGTTTGCACCAAACATCATTAGAAACTTAATTTCAGTTCGTCGCCTAGCACGTGATAATTTAGTTTCTATTGAATTTGACCCATTTGGTTTTCTTGTGAAGGATCTCAAAACACGGCTCCTATCCTACGATGCAATAGTACCGGCGATCTTTACCCCCTCACACAGCCTCTACCCATCAAACTTAATCAACCACAGGCTCTCATTGCTATCTCTCAGGATCGCTGGCATCAACGTTTGGGTCACCCTGGCAACAATTTACTGCAATCTTTAAAACTTTCATCTTTTATTGATTATAGCAAACTCAATAAACATACTTGTCAATCTTGCATTTTTAGTAAAAGTGTTAGATTACCGTTTTATGATTCAGTTAATTATACTCAATTGCCATTTGATATTGTGCACAGTGACCTTTGGACATCACCCGTACTTAGTACGGGTGGCCACAAGTACTACATCCTATTTTTGGATGATTTCACAAATTTTTTGTGGACTTTCCCCTTGGCAAATAAAACCCAAGTTTTCCAAACCTTTGCCCAATTTCACAACCTAATAAATACCCAATTTGAAAGGAAAATTAAACAATTCCAGTGTGACAACGGTAAAGAATACGCAAACCAAAATTTTTACAATTTTTGTCACCATAACGGAATGCAATTCCGTTTTTCGTGCCCTTACACGTCCTCTCAAAACGGGAAAGCCGAGCGAAAAATTCGAACCATAAATAACATGATTCGCTCACTTCTTGCACAAGCCGCCCTACCCCCAACCTATTGGCATCATGCTCTCGAAGCTGCCACATACTTGCTCAACATCTTACCCAATAAAACATATAACTTCCGCTCTCCCACAACCCTCCTCTACAAAGTAACACCCGAATACGATCACCTCCGCGTTTTTGGGTGTCTTTGTTACCCCCTCACACCCTCCACCACCATCCACAAACTCGATTTCCGCTCTCGTCCTTGTGTTTTCCTTGGCTACCCTTCTAACCATCGAGGATACAAATGCCTCGATCTCTCATCCCACCAACTTATCATCTCCCGTCATGTTCATTTTGAAGAAACTATTTTTCCTTTCTCAATCCAATCTCCCATCTCAACACCCTCATACGATTTTTTTAAACCCCACCATACACCCACTAGTATGGGAGCATCTAGCCAGAACTTCACAAAACCCCATTACCACCTCACCTACACCCACGGCCACATCTCCAGGCCCACCACCCACTAGCCCAATTACCTCACCCCACATACATACCCAACCGCCAAGTCCACCCACTTCATTTCCCAACCCCTCTAGCCCATCGGTTCAGCCCACCTCACAACCTACCTTCCCCTCTGATCCACTGCCACACACTGTTGGTCCTAGCCCATCACCAAACCCATTACCTGATCAGCCCACCACCACTATCCCAAACCCTCCACCACAGCCAAACCCACTCGCACACTCCTCCTCTAACCCGAATCCAGTTCCGGTTCAACATCCTCCACCATCTTCCACCCGCACAATTCGAACCCGCTCTATGAGCGGCATTACCAAACCTAAACAACCCTTTAACCTCCATACCACCACTATTATCCCTGTCCCAAAGAACCCACAGGTTGCCTTAGCTACCCAGAGTGGCACGCTGCCATGGCCAACGAATTTAGTGCCCTTATTAAAAATAAGACCTGGGAGCTTGTACCTCGCACCCCTGATATGAATATAATTCGCTGCATGTGGTTATTTAAACATAAGTACAGGTCTGATGGCAGTTTGGAGCGTTATAAGGCTCGTTTAGTTTGTGATGGACGTAAACAGGAACCAGGTATTGACTGTGGAGAAACCTTTAGCCCGGTGGTTAAACCAGCGACTATTCGCTTAGTGCTCTCGTTAGCTTTGGCAAAATCTTGGAATATTCACCAGTTAGACGTCACAAATGCATTTCTTCATGGCAACCTAGAAGAAACTGTCTACATGCATCAACCAATGGGATTTCGCCATCCTCAATTTCCTGATCATGTCTGTCTTCTAAAGAAGTCGTTGTACGGTCTCAAACAGGCTCCACGAGCCTGGTACCAGCGTTTTACTGATTTTGTCACTTTACATGGATTTCGCCAAAGCAAATCAGACAACTCTCTATTTGTCTACAAACAGGGCAACGACATCGCATATCTTCTAATTTATGTCGATGATATTATTCTCACTTCATCCACTGACGCTCTGCGCCAGCATTTCTTACATATTCTTGCAGGTGAATTTGCTATGAAAGACTTGGGTCCTCTTTCTTATTTTTTGGGCATTCAGGTCACTCGGACATGGGACAATATGTTCCTATCCCAACAAGCTTATGCTAAAGAAATCATTAGTCGGGCTGCCATGGATTCCTTTAAACCGGCCGCCACTCCTGTGGACACTCAGTCCAAACTCTCCGCCGATTCAGGACCTCTACATAGGGATGGCAATGGGTCGGGTTTGGGACGGGTTTACGTAATCCCAACCCCATACCCGATTAGGTATGCTTGTCCCAAACCTGGCCCAAAACCCGTCGGGTTTGTGTCGGGTAATTACCCATCGGGTATCGGGTATACCCGCAGGTTTCGGGTAAACCCATTAAATTTTAAAACTTGCCCATTGAGCATATCCGACCAAAGCCCCGACGGGTATCTATTAGGTAACTATTAACTAATTACATTTATCATTATTAAATATCTATGTAAATGATTATAATGTATAAATATAAAATACTTAAATCATATAAAAACACTCAAAGACATAAATAACAAATAGTATACACTAATTTTTGGTAATTTTTAGCACAAGATGACAATCTAGATGAACAATTTGATATATTATGTATACATATTTAAAAAGATATATTAGAAATTATATTGGGCATCTAATCGGGTAAGCGGGTATACTTTATCGGGTAATCGGGTCGGGTAAACGGATATATCATCAAATCCCAAACCCGCGAAAAAAATAAAAACTAATCCCATACCCGGACCCATACCCGATTAGCCGACCCCAAACCCGTCCCAAATGTATCGGGTTTCGGGCTTACCCATTGGGTTCGGGTTTGATTGCCATCCCTACCTCTACATGATGACCCGTCCACTTATCGAAGTTTAGCTGGCGCTCTTCAGTACTTGACCTTCACCAGACCGGATATCTCATATGCTGTACAACAAGTATGTATGTTCATGCATGCTCCTCGTGTTACTCACTGGAACGCCTTGAAACGCATCATCATATACATTCAGGGGACAACAGATTTTGGCCTTCATCTTACATCGTCCAAGACTCTGTCTCTCGTAGCATACACTGATGCAGATTGGGCAGGCTGCCCCGACACTCGTCGCTCCACATCTGGCTATTGTGTATACTTGGGTGATAATCTTCTTTCTTGGTCATCCAAGCGTCAGTCTACCATCTCCCGCTCCAGTGCCGAAGCAGAATACCGTGGAGTTGCCAACGTGGTCGCTGAACTATGCTGGCTTCGTAACTTACTATTAGAGCTACAGCATCCTATTACACGTGCTTCGTTGGTTTATTGTGATAATGTGAGCGCCATCTACCTGTCAGGCAACCCTGTTCAACACCAACGCACCAAACACATAGAGCTGGATATTCATTTTGTCAGAGAACAGGTTCACCGTGGAGCTGTACGTGTTCTACATGTCCCTTCGCGCCATCAGATTGCCGACATCTTCACCAAAGGTCTCCCGCGAGTGTTGTTTGATGATTTCCGTTCCAGTCTCAGCATTCGTCCACCCTACGCTTCGACTGCGGGGGTGTAATAGATTATATTTATGTAAATGTTTAAATGTAATTAAATTGATTATCATCTCCCAAAAATAGGAGATGCTGTTTGTATCTATATAAGGATTGTAAATGAATGAGAAAGGGCAAGCAATTACAACCTCCTACAGTAAATGACACGTAGCGGCTCGAGAGCTACTCGGGATCGGCTTGGCAAAAAGCCCGAACGAGCCGAGCCTTAACGAGCCCGAGCCCGAGCTTGAAATATGGCTCGTTTAGTTATCGAGCCCGAGCTCGAGCCCTAGACACAATGCTCGATTGGGCTCGCGAGCCTAAACGAGCCCAAACATAATTATAAGTTATTTATATATCTCTTATAATTTATAGCCCACATCTCCAAAGCCCAAGTCCTTATTTCATAAGGCTCATTTAATAACACTTGCGAGCCGAGCTTTTGCGATCTCGAGCCGAGCTTTGAGCTCGTTTAAGATTGTTCTCAAATCACCTCGAGCTGAGCCAAGCCGAGCTCGAGCTTTTGATTTTGCTAGCGAGCCGAGCTCAAGCTTCATAAAACCATAACGAGCCGAGCTAGAGCCCAGTCAGGCTCGGGCTCGGCTCGGCTCGTTTACACCCCTAGATATATCTAACTCGAATAATCACAAAGCACATAATAGATGCCACATGCGGTCCTATACATACTAAAGTGGAATTGGATCTTGGTGGAACCTTATGAAATGGATTCTACATAATAAGATCCATGTAGCTCATTTGCAACAAAGATGACCCATGACCATAAGTACACAAATGACACCAATAGTACAAGTCATGTATTTATGAATAGGTTATTTTAATTCTCAAACATTATTTATGAATAGGTTATCTTAATTCTCAAACATTATTGGTTCTTAAAAATCGTGTATGAACAAATAATCAATTATAGAAAAAGTATTTAATCAACAAGCAAGGTTGATTTGAAACTATTTTACGCTGAAGAAGAAGCAGGGCATGAAGGGATACTATTTTATGTTGAAGATGAACTTGAACTAAGACTCTTGATATGCCATTTTAATTTTGTGTAAAATTACTAAACTATCCACTAAGTTTACTTATAAACGAATTATAGATTGTAGATAATAGATATAGATACCGATTATGGATTAAGATATAAATTTTTAAACAATTACTCAATTGTCCATAGTTAGGTTTAGAGGTGCACAAAAAACCGGTTCGGGATCCAAAACTGGCAAAACTGACTAAAAGCAAATCTGGTTTCACCTGAACTGGTACTAAAAAAATCCCAAATCTAAACCGAACTGAAAATCAGGCTAAAACTGACGCTAAAACCGATCTAAGGAACCCAAACCAAAACCAAAACCGGTTCACAAACCGGAATCGACCTGAAACCGGTATCACTAAAACCTGACTTAAACAAAAAAAAATGAAACTATATCAAAACATGTCTAAGAAAAAAAAACTTTTTTGGCCATAAACACAAATAATTTTTTTTTTTTTTGTATTAAAATCCAATTTTCTTCCTTAAAAAAACCTAAAAGTTAATAAAAGTTACATTTTTATGTAATTTATATGAATATATGATTTTAAAATGCGCGTGAATGTAAATGGAACCAAAATCGGAATCAAAACCGAACTGAACCGAGTAAAAAAATTGATTTGTGTCCGACCAGACAAAACCAATTCCATACTAGTTTGGGTTAAAAAAAACCGATGTGTGCACCTCTAGTTTGGTCCAAGAGTTTGAGAACTTAGAGTTTTAAACATGCCCAATGTGAGTGGAAGTCTCAAGCCATATCATTTACGTGTGGTTGAGAGTTATTTTTCACATGTAGTGAGCCCTGGAAACAAATGTGGGTCATAGTAGCCCATTAAGAGGCTTAGTTCCTGGGCTTGGACGATTTCACGAATTATCAACCGATATTGAGTATTGACCCCTAAATTCCCAAAACTTCATACCTACAGGATACATATAAAACACAAGTTTAGTTACGTCTCTGTATGTTAGTTATGTTTCTTCGCTAGCATTCTTTTTATGTTTGTTCGTTTATATACTCATTTAAAGTAGTTGAATCCATCCAACTTTAAAACCATCAGCCGACTCCAACCCGTATTCTTATTTTCTATTAAAATGTTGGATATTGTTAAATCATCAATTGATTTTTATTTTTAGTGTAAAGAAAAGTATTTATGAATACATCATAAAACTATAAAACAATTATGAAAAATGATCTTACAAACCTGATGACAATTAACAGAAACCGTTGACCATTCTTATTCAGAATTTTTCCGTTCAAGAGCTAAAGGATGCTGTCTTTGAGTGTGGCGCAGACAAGGCTCCGGGGCCGGATGGTTTCAACTTCCGCTTTATTAGATTGTTTTGGGATGATTTTAAGGAGGATTTGATGGATGTGATGAAACATTTTCATGAGGTGGGGTCGTTTAGTCCGGGGGTGGGTTCCTCGTTTATTACCATGATTCCTAAGATTGGTGATCCGGTAGAGCTTTCGGATTTCAGACCGATTAATTTGATTGGAGGTATTAGTAAGGTTGTTTCGAAGGTTTTGGTAAATAGAATGAAGAAGTTGATGGGAAAAGTGGTTTCGGATACACAGTCGGCATTTCTTTCTGGAAGGTATATTCTTGATGGGCCGCTTATGGTGAACGAGGTGATCTCTTGGGCTAAGAAACGGGAGAAGAAGATATTTTTATTTAAAATAGACTTCGACAAAGCGTATGATAATGTTAATTGGGGGTTTCTATTGTCAGTAATGGAGCAAATGCAGTTTCCCGGGAAGTGGCGGCAGTGGATTAATGGGATTTTAGTCTCGGCTAGATCCTCTATTCTTGTGAACGGGTCTCCAACGTTCGAGTTTAATTGTGAGAAAGGCATTAGGCAAGGACATCCCATTTCGCCGATGCTTTTCATTATAGTGATGGAGGCGTTTTCGTGTTTAATGAATAAAGCAATGCAGTTAGGCATGTTTGATGGTGTGGTGTTACCGAATGGCGGCCCGGTATTATCTCATCTTCTGTTCGCGGATGATGCCATGCTCATGGGCGAGTGGTCGGATTTTAATTTTGATAATATGAGAAGGATTTTGAGAATTTTTCACTTATGTTCGGGGCTTAAAATCAATCTCCATAAATCCGTCTTGTATGGCATAGGGGTGGAGAATGAGGAGGTGACGATTAAAGCGCATGGCTTGAGATGCAAACCGGGTTCTTTGCCGTTTTCTTATCTGGGCATAAAGGTTGGCGCTAACATGAATCGAGTTGCTAATTGGGAGCCGGTTATCAATACGTGTAGAAAAAGATTATCCAAGTGGAAAGCGAACGCATTGTCAATTGGTGGTCGGCTCACTTTGATAAAATCGGTACTTTCTAGTCTTCCTATATATTATTTTTCATTATTCAAAGTGCCGAAGAAAATAGTTAAGGATTTGGAAGGGCTTATGAGAAGGTTTTTATGGGGTGGTTCGGAGGATGTGCGGAAACTTTCGTGGGTGGCTTGGGAGAATGTTACGAGACCGATTCATGAAGGTGGTCTTGGGATTGCAAAGTTGGAGACGTCTAATACGGCCCTTCTTGTGAAGTGGGTTTGGAGGTTCCTAAACGAGCATAACCAGTTGTGGCGCAAGGTTATTTCTTCTATACATGGGTTGAACAAAGGGTGGGGTTGGGCTCCTGTGAATAATAGCTTGACTAGTGTATGGAAGACAATTGTATTAAAATGTAATCGGCTAAAGGTGGAAGGAAGAAATCTTAGCTATGTCTTTCGGGGGAACTTAGGGAACGGGAGAACTCTACGTTTTTGGTTGGATACTTGGCTAGGTGACGAAGCTTTTAAAGTGAAGTTTCCTACCTTGTATGCTTTGGAGAGTAATAAAAAGGTTCTTGTGGTCGATCGCTTTGTGGTTCTTGGCGCTACTCGTAGTATCAAATGGAGATGGAGAAGGGGTTTGGTTAGTACTCAAGAGCTGGGGGAAAGGGATGAGTTGGAAGACCTCTTGAACCGGGTAGATATGAATGGTAATGAGGATACTTGGGTGTGGAACTGTGGGATCGAGAAAGACTTTACTGTGGCAGCGGTGAAGAAGTGGATTAATCGGCCAACTAATGAAACGTTCACTTTTGTTTGGAGTAAGTGGGTTCCATTGAAATGCAATATTTTCATGTGGCGTCTTGTGTTGGATCGTCTCCCGACTAAAGTGGCGCTACTTAGAAGACATATCATGGTTACTAACGCGGTTTGTAGCTGGTGCGGTTTGGATGAAGAGACGGTAGAGCATCTTTTTACAGGTTGTGGCATTTCGGATGGGGTGTGGAGGGGTATCTCTAATTGGTGTCGTATCCCGGATATTTTCGCTTTCCACGTAAATGACTTGGTGCAACTTCATGAGACGAGTGGTACAACTGGGAACAAGAAGGAAGTATTCAAAGGGGTGGTTATTATTGCTTGCTGGATGTTATGGAAGGCTAGGAATGGCAAGATCTTTGATAATAAGGAGCCTAAAGTGGTAGATATTATAGCGGACATTAAGATTTTGTCTTTTCTCTGGTATAAGCATAGGTTTAAAAAAGAAGTTGTGGATTGGGATAGATGGACTAGATTTGAACTGATGTAATTGCTTGTTTGGTTTTCGGCTTGCTCTCCCCTCCTTGGGGATAGTTTTGTCCGGGTTTTGGTGGTAATGAAAGTTTATTTACAAAAAAAAACATGAGTGTTGACAATCTTCATATCAGCATTTAGTTGGGTGACTGGGTCATAGTCTCATGGATCACATTTAGTTGGGTCATAGATCATATCAACATTTAGTTGGCTCCTAGAGCATTCTCATCAGCTTCACCAAATCCCTTTTATTAAATTACACTAAAAATCATTATTTCATCTTAAAATTTAATCTCTCATTCTTAAACAAATAATACTTTTTCATAATTTTATCATTATATTCTCTCTCCCCACTCACAATCACTTACAAAATATTAAAATATTTATAGGGGTGAAAAGTGTTTTCACCAAATATTTTATCTCCCCTTCACTCACAACCACTTATACCCACCCTATATAATTTGAGGGACACACTTACATACATTTGATGGACTAAATGTGAATGCTCTTAGAGATATAAATAGCAAAGACATAATGAGGTCTGGCCAGAAGGACTGGGCCAGGCCATAATTCTAATAAGCATCCAAGCCCAACAGCAACTCCATGCTTCCAAAGCCTCCAAAGCCCAAGATAAGATCCAGCCCAACACTCCAAAGCCCAAGATAAGTATACTATGAAGACTAGCAGGAGCCCCGCGCGTTGTAGCGGGACTGCACGTTGTTTGGTTAATCGGTTCACTGTTTGTTTTCTGCTTGATTTAAAGTGTCGTCTAAACGGTGGGGAAAGTAAGGTAACAATCTATGTCTGTTGGTTAAAGCACCTAAGTAATAATATGTTACATTCGAGCCCCTACGTGTGTTTTTGGTACAAAATTTGCTTATGCGGGTGTGATATTGTAGTGTGAGCTCGCACGTTGTAGTGGAGTCGACAATTTATAATTTACAGCAGCGGGTATTGCCGATCCTCTTTTGGTAAGCGTAATATAAATGTATTCCTTACTTGTTAAACAATCAAAATCCATTAACTAATTGTCAATTTACAAAAGTTAAACAACAAAAATCATTCTAATTCTAATTCTATCTAATTGATGTTCGCACTCTTGCTATTTTTGGTAGGAGATAAACTGCAGTATCAAAGAAAATATAAAAAAAACACCTTATGTTTTTTTAACATGGTCAGACATTTGGTCAAATCTATGGCCACTGGTTTATCAGAGCGACTCCTTAGTTTTTTAGCCATGTTTGCTAACGTGTATAACTCGAAAACACCACTCCAACCACCACCACTAACAGACATAATTAACTATTCTAAATCACAAAACATGAGGGAACTTACATTCCAAAGGAGTACCACTTGCAGCAGAAGCTCTAAAAATTCATTTATTAATATACAAATCAACTTCAAGAGTAGGAATACCTCTACCATCAAGAATTTGCCTAGCCCTAATTTAGTAATCACCGAAGGAACATCTTCACTTAGGCTATGTATCTGAATTTAAACAATTCCGTTTAGTTTTAAACATGTTTTATGATGTGTTAAATAAGAATTCAGATTTGATTCCTCTACCTAAACCAAACTCAATTATTAATTTCCCAATAATATAAATGGTTGCTAACATCAATAACTAACAATAACAAAACATATGATATAAATTAACTAAGAAACTTACAATCAATATTTTGCTCCATATCTTGTCTATTACTATTTTTTTTGTGAAAAAAGTATATGCTATATGTGTTGTAACAAAGAAAGAAACCCCTAAACATAAAAGTTTTCATGAAAACAGTAGCTAAACCAAAGCAATTACCGCACAGTTAATGTGTTCTTATTGCACTCCAAAAATTTGGTTCGTATGACCTCCAGATTCAACCACCGGTTGTGGACACACGAACATCACTTGTGATTCGGCTTGTCTTCTTCTCAACTCTGTCCATATAGATACCATGATGTTATTGCGAAGGGTATAAAGTAGGATTCAATTGGTAAATGGACCGGAAAAATAAATTCGGTTAAAACCGATTAGGGATATTGAAAGAAGCACAGTGATTGAAGATGTGATCAGTCGCACCCAATGGTGGTTTAAAGGGTGTGTTGATGGAAAGGGTGTGGATAGTTGTTTCTACAATGAGGAGGCACCAGAAAGGAAGTGAACCGACATAGATGTGTGTATAAACATAGTTAATGAGCGTCTTAAAAATAAATAAAAAAACAACCGTTTCTCAACTCCGTCCATATATATAGATACCACGATGCTATTGCGAAGGGTATAAAGTAGGATTCAATTGGTAAATGGGCAGGAAAAATAAATTCCGGTTAAAACTGATTAGGGATATCGAAAGAAGCACAGTGATTAAATATGTGATCAGTCGCACCAAATGGTGGTTTAAAGGGTGTGTTGATGGAAAAGGGGGTGGATAGTTGTTTCTGCAACGAGGAGGCACCAGAAAGGAGGTGAACCGACATAGATGTGTGCATAAACATAGTTAATGAGTGTCATAAAAATTAAAAAAAAAAACAAACGTCTTAAAAAATGCATCAATGATATATATATATATATACATATATATATCAAAAACAAAATTAATAAAAAAGAGATTATAAATGAAATTTGACTTAGTATTAAATTTTCGTATTGAATTTGTCTTACCGATCTAATGAAATTACATTTTTGCCCATATAAATAAATATGAAATGATGATATTGCCCGTCCAGAATACACTATATAGTAGTATAGATAATACAAAACAAATTTAATACAACAAATTTAATGGGTTCTTGACGGATAAAAGAGTCATTTCATATGTATCTATATGGGTAATATTGTAATTTTATTACATTGTCAAAACAAATTTAATACAACAATTAATAACCATCCTATTAATTAAATGCACAAAAAGATTAAAAAATGAGAATTTATATGATATTTTACATATCCAAATGAATAAACAAACAACAATAATAATAACAATAATAGAAATATAAAATGTGAATAAGACAAAAAAAAGAAACATGTCATTCATCTTCTCACCATATATTTGCACATCGTCATAGAAAAGGGAACCGACGTTGAAAAGAGAAATGGTCAGCCAACCGTTAGCTTGTAACTAACCACTCATTCAACCCATTTAATGCGATTCAGTCATCATCAAAACAATTAAATTGAAATCGATCGGAACACATTTATTTAAAGACCCAAAACCCCACGACCCAACCCATTTAATGTGATTCAGTCATCATCAAAACAATTAAATTGAAATCGATCGGAACACATTTATTTAAAGAGCCAAAACCCCACAACCCAACCCATTTAATGCGATTTAGTCATCATCAAAACAATTAAATTGAAATCGATCGGAACACATTTAGTTAAAGACCCAAAACCCCACGACCCAAACTTGTTTCCCTCGAGACCCTCTTTGTTTCTAACCACATTCCTGCAAACCGAAGTACAACAACAAAACTACAACCATCTCTGTTTTGACCCGTAGTACAACTACCACCTTTAGATAACCTCACGGCCACCCCGACCACAAAACAACACTCAACCAAAAATATTGTATGTTGGAAGTTTGAAACTGAAAAAAAGATATTTGTGGTTAAAAGAAAAGAAGTATTCAATATTTCAAAATTAAAATTGGTCTACCAACTCTTCCTAGCTGGAATATTCTTGATTTGAGCAAGTTGAAATTGATCAATCCTTCAAATTTTGGAGCACGGACCATTCAAAATTTGTATAGAAAACAATGTTTTTCAAAGTTTAAGATGTTTAAACCATAGGTCCCTGGAAGTTTGATGTAAACAAAATTTTGATCCCTTAACTAGTAAGAGAAAATATATGGGCTTACACGTTAATCCGGAAAAAGTTGTGAGAAGAATTAAGATTCCCAAATAACCCTCTCCATGCCTGCAAAATTTCAGAAGTTGGTACTACGATGTTTCTACTGGAGAGGTTAGGATAGAAAGGGATTATTTTCGAGAAGATCTGAGTGTTAGATCCAATCTTTTTATGTTTAATTTGGTGACTTGAGGTTTTCACAAGATAACAATATCAAATGCGTAGCAGAACATCACTCCCGTGATGAAGCTTTTGCTATTCATAAGAGTTGTTAAAAGGGCTTTAAAAATTAAATGTTGATGCAACAAAGGACATATGATACTCAACAAGATAAAAATGCGTTAATAACAAACAAGTAGAGGATTGTACATAGCTGAACTTTTGTTGGAATTATTTTGGTTGTTTAACTTTTGTCGGCTACAATGACAATTAGTTAATGATTTTGATTGTTTAACAAGTAGGGAATGCCTTTATGTCTACATAATCGTTGTTTTTTGTTATTAGGCTTTCGTAATACACAAATATAATAGATGTTTAAGGCATGTCGGGTTATATTACGCTCACCACTGTAAATTGTAAAATGTCGACTTCGCTGCATCGCACGGGTTCACACTATAATACCTCGCTCACATAAACGAATTTTGTACCAGACACACACATAGGGCTCGCGCGTATCATATTATTACTTAAGTACTCCAACCAACCGATATAGATTGTCACTTTACTATCCTCGCCATTTGGACGACGTTCCAAGTCAAGCAGAAAACAACAGCGAGGCGATTAACCAAATGCAACAGCTAAACAACGCCAACACAAGAAATGACATATATACGTTCGGAGCATATTCCGGGAATATACCACAAAATCGACCAGTTAGTACTACGGGATGGCAAACCCATCCCACACGCCATTCTTTATTTTTTATGGCTTCATTTAGAGTATTTAGCTACTGTTTTTTTTTTAGAGACTGAAATCTTGTCTTCTGATTTAAGCTTTCAGTATTCTCCTACATCAATTTTTATTTTTTATTCGTACTTTCAATATCAAAGTACTTCCACAAAAAATAATTCTCACACAAGAATACATGATGACTTTTAGTTTAAAATTATTATATATGTAATAAAAAAGTTTACAGATGCAGTCCCGCCGCAACGCACGGGTTCCTGCTAGTTGTATATAGTATATAACATTTTAACAAATTGTTACAAATTGATTAGAGCACCCATTGGCCATAAGTGTGTGTAATGTCGTCACCTAAGAAGTTGCCCAAAATACCTCTCTCACATCCTTCAAAACCAGCCACAAACAACCTCTATAATCAGCTCTCCAACCTTAATTAAGCCAGCCAATACTTCATTGCATAAGGTCATAAGATCCAAACATGCAATTGATTTGTTACATTTTAACATTTAAACTTTACTTTGAATATGTTGTTTAATATTAAGTGAACATAAGCAAACATTAACACACTTATTTTCTGAACGAACCGAAATGGACAAGAAAACTTATTTGTTTAAGTGTCATCTTCCTTTCATATGTTTTTATATTTTAATAAACAAACACGAAAAGGCCTCTTTCATTCTGTTAGGTTATAAACCTAAAACTAAAAATAACTATCAACAAAGAGTGGTTCTATAAGCACTACTATTTTTTTATAAAAAGAATCCTAAGGTTAGTTGCGAATCAGTTAAACCTTATTTTATTTTTTATCATCACTCAAAACATAGTCTGTACGTTTTTCATTACATGTGTAAAACTCAAAATAGTACAAATAAGTGAATAACCAGTTGTTCCAATAACGTGAGCTCTCATTTATTATTCAAAGTTTTTGGTCTTTTCCAACTTCTATAGTTGGCTCAATTATTTTTCGTCTAATTAAGCATATGAATGTATGGAGTACTAGTCCTAGTTTTGACCCTAAACCAAATATATATGCGTGTTATACAAGTTCTATTTATTTCAATTAAACATGGTGAGACGATAAATCCAAACACTGACTATGCAAAACCAAAATTATACGTCTTATACAAGTCGTATTTTACTTGTAGTTTCTAGTTTTTACTTTGGCTTTGGTTGTAACTTAAATAAATCATAGAGAAAGTATGTGTTTAATTGGTGTTTAACCTATGCGTACATAATTTGCTGATGCATTTTAAATAACCGTGAGTGATATAATAGTGTTCATTGGTTTGTTTAACCGGCTTATATTATGTGTTGTGGGCCGCAAGCGAGCAGGCGCGAGTGGCCAGATGATCCACGTGGCTGGCGAACACCACAACATAGACCTGTGGCTGTGAGAACAGGCGCGTGCAAGCCCACAACTACCATGCTCGCGTGGGCTAGCGAGCCAAAATTGAACGTTGGCTGAAAAAACTAGTCGTTGGCAACGACTAGTTTTGGACTTCTATAAAAAAAGACATTTTTTTAACTTTTAACCATCCAAATCATTTACAAACTCACAAATATTTAAATTTTCAAACCTTCAAACTACAAAGCGAATGGAAAACACGTCGTGAGAAGATTGTTACTCGCGGCTCTAGAGTTCATGACGGAAGACGGCGCAAGCGAAAGCGTCTAAAATAAGATTGAGGAACATGGACTTTCTTACGAAGGACTTTAGCAACCTCCCCATTAGTCGTCGAACAATATTTGAACGAGAATATAAGCGTATCGCAAAGGAATTCGAAGACGAGCAAAACAATAACGAGTAGTTTTAGTAGTTTTTTTTATGTTTTTTTATTAATGATGTGTAATGTTTTTTTGTATTGATTAATATTTTATGTCTTATTATCTAATTTGTCTTTCAATTATAAGCTAAATCACATTTTAAATAATAAAAATGTAAAAAATATATATAAATCCACTTCTCACCTTGAGCCACAAAAGGGTCAGGTAAGTGAGATGTAGCTTTATAAACAGTCCACATCAGCACGCAGTTGGCTAAATATGATAAGATAAAGTGTGTGTTCACCTTGAGCCACAACACATAGTCTTAAATGTTCGAAAAGCATTGTTTGTTTAACTGACTTATATTTTAGTAAACATAGTTTTCTGGCTCTTAGTTTAGGGCACTTGTTCTTTTATATGGCTTTTGGCTTATATTAGTTATATCATATACCAGTTCGGTTTCTAACACAGAAAACTAGTTCGACCTAGCTCGTCACACTTATAATTAACATATTGTAAAAACGACCCACACCCTTACCCATCCTACTATAAAAATTTTCAAAATTCTTGTAGTTGTTTTCCAAGTTTCTTAAAAATACATAAGATATTCAAAAACAAAATGAGAAACTAGAAGGACAATATACTAAAGTTAAGATAACCAAAATATGTGTCATATATATACGACTAAGTCATGTAATTGATCAAAATTGCCGTGAAACAGAAACTAAAAAGTATGCATTGTAGTCGTTGAAAGTTAAATAACTATTCTTATACTTTTATAAACTATATTAAAAATATATGATCTACTCTAGAATACATTGAAAAATACAACCCACACACCCATTAAAACATTTATTGACAATAATAGCGAGTTGCCACTTGGATTTCTTCGGCCGTATTTTATGAGATGAGGCGTGCATGAATTTCAAATAGTTGAAGGGTTCATACATTTGTCAAGTCAACTTGGAAGAAGGCACTATTAATAAAGCTTATGGTTGATTTGGTCAACTCTCTTGTTTGTTTCTGTTGGGCGTGCAATCAAACATTCAAATGTCGGTTACTTTAGTTTACTATGCTATCGGGTGCTAGTCAAATAAAACTTTGGTACCTTATATAGGCGTGAATGCATTTCACGACAATATATACAGGGACGAAGGATAAGAAGGGCCAGGGGTGGCCCTGACCGCTCTGTTTTCTGGCACAGTGGTATAAATTTACGATTTTCATAGGTAAATTGAGTCCGGGTTGAATTCGGGCCCACCGATTTGCCACTACCGATCGAAAATAATTGAGTCCGGCCCCCACCGATTCCGAAACCAAGCTTCGCCACTGAATATATAAACATGTCATGTCTATATAGTTGTTTTAATGAAAAGGATAAAACAAAATAAATGGTTTATATTTATTTCTATTATATCTTTTAATCTCTTTTCTCTTAGATTTTTTTAAACCATAACAATCAATGTTTTTATAATCTGATTGGATGTCAAACCGGTCTAGTGGGACCGATTGAACCAGATGTAAGAACCGAATGGTGTTGTAAAATTAATAGGGTAACATATGAAAAAATATTAAAAAAAAAACCGATTCAACCCCTTTTACAATCTAACCCTAACAATTTTTCACTTTTAACTTTTGTCTCATATACTTTTCATCTTTTACAAAATTTTTTGTTTTACGTTTCTGTTGTTGCTTATTATTTTGAAGATGTATTCTATTGAAATATCTGAAGATACATCCTGAGGATATCTATTATGTTGTTATGTTCAGAAACAACAATATTATATATTGTGAATATCCCGAATGCTACTAATTGTTTTGAAGATGTATTCTATTGAATATCTGAAGATTACATCCTGAGGATATCTATTATGTTGTCATGTTCAGAACACAACAATGTTATATATTGCGAATATTCTGAATGCTACTAATTGTTTTTGTCGAATTATATTACCTTTGCAGGGTTAATTCAACGAAAAACACAAAGGACTTGGTCAAGCACCTATTTCGGAAGTCAGTTGAGGCCCGTTGAGCTCCTTAAAATACGTGAAGACTTCTAACGACTATATGGTCTTAATCTAGGACCATGACTGATCAACTTAGGGACGACACACTATTATTTTTCACCACAAAGACACTCATTTCAACTAACACACACACACACAAATTCATTTGTAACACTTAGTACGATTGTTCATTGGTTTCCAAAGTTGTATTATTTACATTTTTGTTTAATAAAAACATTAAGGCAGGGGCCTTTCTTCGCTCCTGAGGTTTTATGTCGACGATCTAAACTGGTCAAGGGCTTTCCTCGTACATCTTGTGTCTTGTTCTTAATTTCTTTCATTATTGTTCTCATTGTCATCCTAAGGTTGTCATTGTCCTGCTTCTTTTCATCTTCGTGATATTCCAGGCATAATTGTTAATTTTTATTAACTATATATTTACACCCCAATTATATATCAAACATCTTATTTACGATTTCAGTAACATTTTTTTCACTAAATCAACATAGCACTCTATCTCACAAAACTAATTTGGAACACAAAACTAACATGTTGATTTTTGACCAAAATAGTTTCGATTTAAATTTTGCGCGTTAACACCATGCAACATTCGTGTGTGGTTTAATGTTGTGACACCCGACAAACTTAGGTTAATACTTTTTTACAAACATATAAGTTTATCTTAGCAAAAAAACTTATTTAACGTATTTAACTAGGTCAGTTGAGTCGGTTCGATGATTCAGGGAATCATCGGGAGTTGGTTTGCACTCATGTATTGTCCATGGTTTAATGATTCGGGGAATCATTGGGGAAACACATACACACACGAGTCTTGAGTCTCGTTGTTGGTGAAATTACATAGTTGGATTGAGTTATCAAATATTTGATGTTCTATGAATGATTAACAACTTGTGAATGCATGTTTATGTGATTTGTTGTGATAACATATGTTAAAATAACAAATTGAGAGTTGTAGATTCGAAACTAGAAATTTTGATTTCCATTCGTGCAATCAAAGGCACGAACGAAAATTTGAGCACTCATTCGTGCCATGAAAGGCACAAATGAAAGTAAAATATTTGGTTCGTACCCAAGCAGGTACGAACGGGAGCAGACTATAAATATATCTCTTTGCCTCATTTTCATCATTTCACAACCCTAACTCGCCCCCAGGTGCTCTCTCTCAACCCCAAACTTGTAGAAAATGATTTTTTGCCCTTGTTTTTCGGATCCTAAAACTAAAACACATTCTATAGCCAAATCAAGTAAAGATTCAAGGTGTGTTCACCATCTAAACCCTTTTTAATCCAATTTATGATATTTTTGATAAACCCTAAGTGTCCATATCTATTTAAATGAGTTTTCATAAATAAAAACCTTTCTAACATCTTTCTAAACTAGATCTATACTTAAATAATGAGTTTTTTTATATATAGAAACCTAAATGATAATAGTGTTGGATGATTGCTTTATTTGTTATCTGTTTATGAAATGATGTGTAGATGATATATGAATGATTAGGATTGATTTGGAAAATGATATATGAGCATAAATGGAATTAATTGACATTTGGTGATTTTACCCATTTTGGGGGTTTTTATGTTAGATCTAGGGTTTGTTCATGAACATGATGATGATATGATTAGAGACTCATTAGGGTTATAGATTCTAATTCTGTTCTTAATGGTCTGATAATGATATATATTTTAATAGTTTCCATTTTGGGTAAAGTTTTCATGCAATTGATGTGACATCTCCATAATTTGCTATTTGGGTAAAGTTATGATTTGCTATGTGAAATGGATGAATTATTGTATGAAAAAGGTGTAGTTACATGTGAATAGGATAGATAAGATTGACTGCTATGATTTGTTGCATTTCGTGAAGTTTTCAACCAGGTTTGATGGGTTTTTATTCGTCGAAGTAGTTCAGCAGACTTTTAGGCGAATGAGATTTCATTCGACCCAATGAAGGGTACGGATGAGAGAATGAAATTTCCATTCGTGCCATCTTGGGAAGGGAATTCTCATTCGTGCTATTAAGGGTACGAACGAGGGGATATGTTTTCCGTTCGTACCCACGAGCTCATAATAGTAACATTTGATATAAACAAAGTGTTTTATGTGCATTGCTTGTATTTAAACTATATGTGCTTGATCAACTGATGTAACGGGTCACCAACGGATGTCGAGTCTGTCTTATGTGGTCAGGTCAGCATTTAAACACGTTTTAAAATATACATAGGGGACTAGTTAACCTATTCGTTGATAGTCTAGACACTTATACACATTTCATGATAGGTCGCCGGTATTAGGGACTATCATTTCATTGTCAGATCATCTATTTAAAAAGAACGCAACCTAATGTGAGTTTTACAGCCCCGCTTTCACACACTTTCTCATGGGGGAGAAACATGCTACACACTTTTGGATACTCTTGTTTACTATACGACCCATCCAAGTCCCAAGGAAACCACTTATATGGGGGTACATAACGGGTAAATGTGGATAGATCTATTGGGCCTGACAAACCCCACCCGGTTGACTGGAGGTCGGACGGGTACATATTGTCTCTAACTTCAAGGCCTACTGGGGACGACGATAGCCCACACGAAACACTTTGTCAGTAATGGTTTCTAATCGTAGTAGTAACATACATACGTCTAGCTAACGTTCGCATAACATAGTAGTAACGAGATTGATCTTTCAAAAACTTATGAAACGCTTTTATAAACTCTGTGAACTCACCAGCATAGTATGTTGACATTTTTTAGATGTTTTCTCAGGTCGCTAAGGTAGCGGATTTGGATAGACGCACAGAGTCGCACGGTTTCTAGATTTCATGCATCGTGTTGAACTTTTAAACATTTACTTTTACTTTCATTTGGAATTGTAAACTATTTTGCTTCCGTTGTGTTTGGGTTGAGACTTTTAAAACTGCATGGATTGGTTTACGTTATTTTCCTCATATAGTTGTCGTTTATTGTGACCGTTGACTTGGATCCTGGTATGTCACGCGCCTCGCGGTAAAACCCCGCAAGGGGAATTTTGAGGGTGTGACAAATGTTTTTACGCATGTTTTCTCGTTTAACGCCCCCGTCGCAATGCGGGTCCCAGATCGACTTAGTTATTGTTTTCAATGTTTAATGTTTCGTGTACATAGTTCAATGTCTTTACTTCTACATTTCGTTCTGTTTTAATTTTTTTCGTTTTTATTTTTTATACGAGTTTTCTGGTGTTAATGATCATTAGTGGTGATGTGACATTGGTGTTACTTGATATGCTTTTACGCCCCTCATTAGAACGCATAGAGCTTAATACTAGTTTATATAATAAATAAATAGAAGGGTTAAAATCACATGTTTTAATGATATATGGATTCTTTTGGGAACCCCTGTAAGGGACACATGAACTACATAATTGAGTTTAATCTTATAACTCCAATTAAAAAGTTAATTACACTTACAAAAGCTATTCTATTAAGTTCAACTCCCAGCAAAGAAACCATCAAAAATTCAAAATATAACTTAAAGCATGAGAAAAATAATTTACAAACTTAATTTTTTTTAAGGATGTTGGTAACTAAATCAAACAAATTACACCATAGAGATAAGTGTTTTTCCTTTTTTATAGACATCGTTCGATATATTTTTTTAAAAGGCGTAGTTTAATTGTAAAATCCTAATCCTAACAACTCCGGGTCACAAGTTCGAGTTCTCTCACACGTCGGGCCCTTTCAACCTTAATGGGTATGATTTTTCGATGGACGAGAATCGAACCTGTGACTAACCTCGGGCGGGAACCCTCTAAAGAAATAAACCCTCCCACCTCAAACCAACTGGGCTGGAGATCATCGGCAGACATCGTTTGATATACCTTGTATATTTTTTTTGTCACGTGTGAAGTGACGTTGGATTCACATGTGAACTACATCACGTATTCAAGCAGCTTTTTGTTATTCATTTGTGGTTGTATCCAGAGTAAACTAGGTGTTAGTTGGCCCGCGCTTCGTCGCGGGCGCGCTGTTGTGCATACATGTTACGCACAATGGGGCGGCGGTTCGCTGCCGGGAGCTCCTGTTGCGTTGAGAGTTTGGTGGGCATAAAAAATAACATTAAGTAACTGTTATGCTCACGGCGGTTTCACAAAATACCCGCAACTCATTAAGTTCCACACCAGCATTATCACTTGAGTTGCCTATTTAGTAATAAAATAATAGAAAAAAAAAGTTTCACACTTGTACAAATATTGCTCCTATTGGGTTTCTACTATTAAAAAAATAAAAAACGAAGACAATGACAAAAGGCAGCAATGATATTCACTTCTTGGGGGTCAACTTTGACGGCTGGAGGATACTGTTCATCTGTCTTTCTTTTAATATATAGGAGTAATATACTCATGACTAATGCTTGTTTCCATTTCAATCGATGTTACAAATATGAATATTCACATCTGACTAAGGTTGATTGATATATGAACTCAGGCTAATTCGTTAGCAAAGTATTAGGTACAACAATGTAGCATTGAAACTAGATTAATCCTTAGATCAAAAACATGAACCATGTAAAGTAAGGAGGGAGGGCACTACTAACTACACCAAGATTTTTTCAACTTTTACTGATTTTCATCAATTATATACTGTCACATCATTTCACTTATTTACTTTACTGAAACACATTTTAATTTGTAGGCGGCACTACACTGATTCACTTCACTGAAATGTATTTTTTTTTTCATTTTTTTTTATAAAAAATACACATTAATTAAATATTTTATTCAACTAAAAAAAACTTACATTATTAAAATCATAAAAAATATAGAAATACAAACACACATATATTCTAGCTTTTATACATCCAATTCATAAATTTCATATTTTATATTTTATATTTTATATTTTATATCCGCACTTCATGTATTTTTACTTAAATTTCATGTATCAATACATTCATATCAAGTATTTATGTCTCAATTTCGTATTTTCTAAGCAAAAGTTTTAGCCAAGTTTTGGTTTTAGCTATTAGCGAGAATTAAACGAACTAAACCAAAAGCCGTCAATCTAACTAAATAAAGCGAAATGATTAACCAAAAACCGATTGGTTAACAAAATAGATTAACCGATGACTTCTGTTGAAGATAATAACCAAACCATGCACACCATAGCATGTCTATGTTTCCCGCCGCATTACACGAGCAATTGGTTGTTAACAAAAAAACCAAAGTTATTAGAACCATTGTTAACAAATATCTGATACAAGTCATAAACTGAACCGTTACATCATTATTCATTCTTTATTCAAAGCTTTAGACCGTTCAACTTGTGACGGGCTTGGTCAGCAAATTTGAGGATCAAATTAAATGAGTACGTGGGTAGTGATTCGAACTCGGGTTGAGGGGTTGTCCGTCGATTGGTTTCACCGCTGAAGTACACTTCCAAAAAAAAATTAAATGAGTACGTAGACTATGCCCTCTTTTTGGCTTTGCATTTTTTCATTAAACTAATCTACGTGTTTCTTAATAAGATAAATTAACTCATCATCTTATGTTTAACGTTGCAAAATTAAGTATTAATAAATTTGGCTAAGCGACATTAATCACTAGCTAAGATGCTAGAGGTTAAAGGATTAGCTTTGAATTCCTTTAAGTGTGATAGTAGATATTTTATAGATCATATTTATTTTTTCTTTTGAACGGCAATCGGAATTACTCACGGACTACTGGAGTATCATCGTGCTACCAGTGTTACCACGCGATCATATTTCACCACCACGTCACTAAATTCAGAAAGAAACTCATAATTATGAGAAAACCCCTTGTGAGATTCAAACCCAGAACCTTATAGTCTCCAAGTCTTATCTCACCATCAAGATGCCACTTGGGCTATAATGCTTTTGGCATTTTATAGATCATATTAAATGGAAAGACTATGGAATGCCTATTTTAATAATCTTGATATAATTGTTACAATTTGTGGCTGTAGAGAGGAAATAGGGCAGTTTTTAGCAAGTATTCAATTTCTGATATCTACTCCTGAAAACTGAAAAAAACCTAAAAACCAAACTGTAATCGAAAAAACTGAACTGAATCGTGAATTTGTTTCCGGTTCCTCTAATGTTTCTTACTCCGATAACCAGACTAAATTCAATCGAATAATAAATTGTTTAATCTGATAATTGAACCGAATAAACTAATGGTTGAATTTTGTTCGGTTGGCCACATTTTGAATTCGGATATTTTGGTTAGCCCCCCCCAAAAAAAAAATCAAAACCAAGTAAATCATTAGCGACAATTTTGCTTTGATTGCCATAGATTAATTGAAGTAAAACAGAACCAAGACCTTGTTTAAATGAAAATGTTTTGATTGATCAGTTGATACATAAAATTTGAAGACTTTAACACGTATATGTATTATGAAAATAGGATTATTGCAATCTCTTTCGTATTCAAATGCTAGTTTAGGGTTACATTAATGTTGGTAGATACATGGAATCATAGGGTTGGAGGTGGAAAACGTGTACAAGCCAAGCTGTTTGTGAGCTATATGAGATCGGCTCGCGATAAACTCGACTCAAGTCGACTTTCAATGAGCATGAGAATTAATTGAGACTCAATAACCAAATGATCCCAAGCTTCACATATAGAGATCGAGCCAGCTCGCCAGACTAAACAAGTTTTTTCTTTATATAATTTTAATTTAATATATTAAACACTAGTTTTTATCCCGGGAGCGTCCCGGGTTGAAATATCTAATATGACATAATAAAATATCTAATATGACAACACAATTAATGACTTGCCAATATATAAATTAATGAATATTATTATTATTTATTTATTTATTTATTTTAAACAAATCTCTGTCATAAGTTATCATATTCTAATATAAAAAAAACGAATCTCTGCGTCAGGGTATAAATCTAGTGCCATTACAAAATATTATATAATGTCAAATTAATTCGGAAGTTTGTAATCGATCATTCTTAAAAGAACTAACACGAAATAAGGAAAAAAAGTTATTTATTGAAATATTGAACGCATTAGTCTAAGGGTTATGTGATGCGTTAAAAAAAATCATGGGTATATGATCGGGTATATAGTTCGGGTATTTGGGTATGTGGGTTTCGGGTAATTGGGTCGGGTATCACCTAATCCCAGGCCTGACCCAAACCCACAATTTTTTTAAACTATCCCAAACCTGACACAATACCAGTCGGGTTACAAAAAAATAGTCGTTGTTTTTCTCCGTTTTTATATAGTACTATGGTACTCGTTGGAAAGATAATAAAACGCTCGTTAATTTGATGTAATTTTTTTCTTTAAAAAATCTCGTATATAAAAGATATTAACGTTTTAAAAGTTATGGGAGGAAACATGAGAGAGAAAATAATAAAGGTTTAATATTTATATTTAGTAGATTAGATATTTAATAGATTATGTTAAACCATATTTATTTCTTTTTTTTATTGGTCTAGAGTTGCCACATCACATCCTATGTGGCATCTCTTAAATGAGAGATTGCATAAGAGTATGACATGTATGATTAATCCCTTTGCAATATATATATATATCTATTAATCTATTAATATATATAAAAGAATTGAACATTGCTGACGTGACGTGCAATGGTCCTTCAACCTCTCCATGAAACTGCCACGTGGCATCATAATTGAAATATTTTAATGTTTTTGAATTATTTCCTTTTTTAATTAAAAAAAAAAAGATAAACATAAAACCCTAAATTTATCTCTCTATCTCTCAATTCTCAATTACTAAAATTAAATTGGGTTATTTTAGGACAAAAGAATTTAAAAACAAATTTAAATTTTTCTCTCTTATGTTCCTCCCATAATTTTTAAACGTTAATATATTTTATATTCGAGATTTTTTAAATAAAAAATTACACCAAATTAACGAGCGTTTTATTATCTTTCCAACGAGTACCATAGTGCTATATAAAAAAACGGAGAAAAAAACGACTATTTTTTGTGGGGTTATGTTCATACAGAAAAAAACACAAAGTTTTTTCTTTTAAACCAGGTTCTTATCTACGATGTTGAAATTCAGCCAAATCGCAATGCTATCATTGGAATTTTACTCTTTTAAAGATGGATAGGTATACTTCATCATGAAAAGCTAGGAGAAAAAATCGTGCAACACTGCAACACATGATGCCACCTTATAACAAGGTTATTTTTTTTATTTTTTTAATTACAAGAGTAATAATTATTACTATTAGTATTAGTATTATTAGAATGGTTATATTTTTCAACCCCCATCATGAATTCTACATCTATATAAGTCAAAGTCAAATTGTAACATATTTTAAATTACGTGAAGATGATTATATGTTGAATGTTATTCTTTTAATACTGTATTATGTTTAATATGGTTTATGCTTTTTTTTTTTAACTTTTTAAATAAATGTTTTTTTTAACTAAGATTGATTATGTTTGAGTTATTTACTCTTTTCGTGATTTGAGTTTTTTCTTTTATCATTTTTTTATTAAATCATATTAAATTTTTCAACCCCGGGACCTTCCCGGGGTATTCAGCTAGTAGATGTTCATATAATAATAGGATTAAATTACTATTTGTTTCCTCATGGTTTAGACAATTTAATTACTGGAGTCCAATTTTCAAATTCTTAACCCATTGAACATCTGACATTTCTAATTACACAAAGTAGTTTAATTGAACAGATTATAAAACCTCAAATAGCAATTTACTCTAGTAATAATTACTAAATTTTACATGATAAATTATTATAATTAAATAAAAGATATACAAAAGTTTTATTATATATATATATATATATATAGTATAAGGATAAATGGAAAACCCAACCCAACTAAACTGGAAAACTCTGGAACTCTAACTTCCCGAGCTTTTTTTTATATAAAAATTTTAGGGTATGTAATATACATGATTTTAAGCATTTTGAGCCAAAAAATAAAAAATAAAAAAAGCGTCGAGTACTTTTTATTAAAAAAAAAAATAAGTTTTTGGGTAACACATTGTTAACACATGTTAATTTCGCTTAACATGTGTTACCCGAAAACTTATTATTTAAAAAAAAAAAAAGTGTTCAGCGCTTTTTTGATTTTTTTTTTGCTCAAAATACTTAAAATCATGTATATTACATGTCCTAAAATTTTCAGGCCCTAAAAAGTTTGGGAAGTCAGAGTTTCTAGTTTAGGAGGGTTTTCCATGGATTCTTACCCTATATATATATATATATATATATATATGGGAAGTATTTAGAGAAAACCCTCTAAAATGAGAAAACTTTAGTAAACCTAATACTTGCCTCACATTTGTCCACATCACCCATTAATATTATATTATCAAGGTTATTTAAGTCATTTTATCATTCTTCCCCTTTTCACATTTTGAATAATTTTCCCCCTCCCTATATAAGCACATTCTCTCTCATTATTACTCATTCTCTCACCACCACATCTCTCTCATTATCTCCTCTCACCACCATAAGCAGCCACCACCATCGACCACACTAACCACAATCATCATCGTCCACCATCATATAACATTGGAGGGAGCAAGTGGTTTTTATTTTAATGAAGCATTTAATTTTGCAGCTCAATTGGACGCTTCTTCTGTGGAAGTAGTGCTGGAAGACAACAAAGAGAATATGGTATGAGATCAACTTATAATATTAAAACGTTTGTTATATTATGATATGATACAATATATTTTATGATTTTTTTATGATGCTTCCCAAGTTTAAGTAATGAGCTTGGAAGCTTAAAGAATGCTATAAATTAATAAATATGAAGTTTGATGGAATAAATCTACAATTTTAACCATTTTTGACCTTTGTCTAAATTACTAAAATTCAGTTTTTTTTTGAATTGGGGTAAATGATATTTGTTTGAAGAATTAAACAGTGATTGAATCATAAAGTTGTTAGTGGGATAATGATTTTATAATATATAAACAATTTTGGGGATAGTTTGTTCGCACACCAAGTGTTCGATCAAATGCTTGAATGAAAAAAAAAACTTATGTTAACTTTTTTGATTTTTTTATTATTTTGTTTATGTTAGATTGGATGTTAAAAAGATCATATTTTTTGAATTGGGGTAATGTGTTTTTATTGCATATTTTTTGTTTTAAGGTCTTTTAGTTATGAATTAGGAGCTGAATCTATCCCAATTAACATGTGTTAGGGTTTAATTAACATGTGTTAAATAGAAAATTTTAAAAATGTTTTAATTAGAAAATTTAAAAAAAAACTATTTTTTTAAATATAACTTGACTGTTTAAAATAACTATTTTTTTAATATAAGTTGACTGTTTATATGTAAATATGTATATATTTAGTGTAGTTTCATAAAAATGTATGTATTTGTATATATTAAAGTAAAGGTTTGATTTTGGTGAAGGTTTTGAATATTTGTATTGGTGCTTACATAATGTGTCAGGGTTTAATTAACACATGTTAGTGATTCTAGCACTTGTTTGTATTGGTACCCATTGATGAATCTATCCCAATTGACATGTGTTAGGGTTTAATTAACATGTGTTAGTGATACTAACACAGTTTTGTATATGGTGCCTACTGATGAATCTGTTCCAATTGACATGTGTTAGGGTTCAATTAACATGTGTTAGTGATGCTAACACATGTTATTATATGCCCAACTAACACATGCAAGGGTTCAATTTTAACATGTGTTAGTGATGTTAACTGTCACACCCTCAAATTTCCACGTGCGGGGTTTTACCGCGAGGCGCGTGACACACCAGGATCCAAGTCAAACGGTCACAATAAACAACACTATATGATACGTAAAAATGACATAATCAAACCATTAAGTTTTCATAAATGATCCAACGCTGCGGAAGCGTAAAACTTTAATACAACGTGAAATCAAAAGTACGAAAGTCTGAAAATGCTAAATGAGATGCACATGAATCCTAGACGCCGTGAGACTCCGTGCGCCTATCAACAGCTGCTACCTTAGCGACCTGAGACAAACATGCTAAATACGTCAGCAAATAATGCTGGTGAGTTCACAGGTTTTTAATGAATACCGACTCCAATGTATACCAACTCCAAGTGAAAATCGATTCCAACTGAATACCCATGGTCAATCCAGACCACATGCATGCAAAACATATGAATACCTGTTACTACTGCGATTGGAAAACCATTACTGGACTCGAATACTGTGAATACTGAATACGTGCCCGAATGAATACTGAATACTGAATACTGCATACTGAATACTGAATACCTAAGAGACAACATGCACCCGTCCGACCTCCAGTCGACGAGTGGGGCGGTCAAGCCCAAATAGCGCTATCCACATTTCCCCCGTTGTGCATCCCCGCACATTCATGGTTCTCCTCGGGACTTCCAAAGATCGCATAGTAATATAATGAATACTCTAAAACATAATGAATACGTGAAAACATAATGAATACTCCAAAACCCAATGAATTCATGAATACCAAAACGTAGTTGACACACCTTTCATGAAAACTTAGTTGAAACGCCTTTTATGAAAACATAGTTGAAACACGTTTAAAGAACACAGCATGTTTTCTCCCCCGAAAATGTAAAACCAGTAAAAGAGTGGGGCCGTGAAACTCAACTTAGAGTGCGTCTTCCGATAACTAGAATTCCAACACGTGTATGATAATCCCAACTAATGACAACCTATCAATGAGTTTACATAAGTGTGATGACTACTAACCCGAAGGCTAACAAGTCCCCGATTGTCCAGATCTTAACCAAGTATGTTTTAAAACGTGTTTAAATGTTTAACCGACACACTAGACCGACCCGACATCCCGTTGGTGACCCATTATCCTAACTAATCAAGTACACATAGATTACATGCAAGGTTCAAGCATAAAACACTTAGTTTGTATCAAAAATCTCATTTTTGTTATCGTAGGGCCGAACGTAGTGGTAAGTGGTCGAAGGTGACCTGGGTTGGTCGAATGTGGGTTCAACCTTCCACCTTCGCCCCTTTTTCTTCCACCTTCGTCCACTTGTGGTTCATTCGCCCCTCAAGTTTCCAGGTTCGACCCCTGGAACCCACCTTCGCCCATTCGACTGGCCGAAGGTGTTCCAGGTTCGACCCTGCTGTGTTTGTTTACTCAAAAACGCGTCCAAAAACATCCGAAAACATCACGAAACATCATGAGTTACAGCAGTCAAGCATCATTAATATATTCTTACGAAACCCTACCAATTTTACCCCAAAATCTATCCGTTTTTACAAGTTTCCTAAAATAGTAAATTATGGAGATGTCACATCATCATGCATGAAAATATTACCCAATTAGGAAACTTCTGAAATCAATCAATAATCAGCTCATCATCATCAAATCATCATGAACAAGAAACCCTTATCCTAACTCTATTATTATCATCCAAAAACAAGCCCTAAATCTAACAAAGATTCCTTTAATCGACAAAACACCATCAACAATCAATTGTAACATGTTTCAATCAGAACCCATCATTAATAACAGCCCTAGGTTGTTGCCATATCATCTATATAACAAGTAATCATCAAACAATGCATAATATCATATTAACACATGTTAATTTGCATAAAAACTCATTGTTTATGAATAGGTTTTGGTTAGGAAAGGTTTTTTATTCATAAAATAGGTTGATATCAGATCTGGACCCTTGGGGTTTAGATTAAAACAAGTCAAAATTGTTTAAAAAGGATTTGTAATGAAGAACACACCTTAGATCTTCACTTGTAATGATTTAGAGAGTTAGGTTATGAAAAACAAGTTCAAAAACTCCTTCCCCAATGATAATAGCTGATAGAGAGTGTTTGGAGGCGTTTAGGGTTTGTGAAATGGTGAAAAATGGCTAAGGATGGTATTTATACCCAGTCCAGGTTCGCCCCTTTTATGTGGTCGAATGTGGAACTTTTCCACATTCGCCCATTTGTAATGGTCGAATGTGGAACTTTTCCACATTCGCCCACTTTGTTTCTACGTTCGCCCATTTTTCAAGTTCCATTTCCACGTTCGCCCACTATTTCCACATTCAGGTCATCAGCACTTTTTAACACATGTTAACAGCACTTTTTAACACATGTTAACCTTTTTCCAGTTTGTCGTGTTTAACGCATTCTAACACATCTTAACACATAAGCATGCATCCATAGTCTATACTTAGCAGGTTTAGGCACGTATAATCATTTGTACATCGTTTAAGCAAGTATAAGTATACAATCCACTACACGACCCATAATCTACACATATACTTAATTAATTTATGTAATGTCACCAACGACGGAACCCGGTACTAATGTATTCCCAAAACGACTCCCAATGATCCTCCAGGTCATTGAACCCTGGACAATCCTAATCTGACCCGACTCAACTAACCCAGTTAAGTTTGTTTATAAACGTTTCTCGCTAAGGTAGACTTAGATGTTACTATTATGTTTAAGCCGAACATGCCGGGTGTCACACTAACACATGTTAGTATATGTCCAACTAACACCCAAATTGACCCAGTTAACATTTACTAGGTACAACTGTTTAATTATTAAAAATAATTAATGTAGGAGGTTCTATGAACAACCACTGGACTTCAAGCCAGCTAATCCGCACAAGGATCAACTAGAGATGGAGTGCTAAGGATTGAAACATGAAGCCGAAAATGCCTAATAAGGAATGAAGCATAACGCCAAAGACAACTATTAAAGAATGAAGCATAATGTGTTTTTTTATGTTAATTTATGATAGATTTGTATCATCTTTTTAATTGTTTAGATTTATATGAAACTAATTTGTTACACTCAATGTTGATTGCAATAAATTTTTATATACATGTGTTTTTTTATGTTGACATACTAGTCCAAAATTAACGTGATAATTATTTGAACCAATTACACGTGTTAGTGATGTGTGTGAAAGGAGTTTGTTTGAAGAGAACAACTAACATGTGTTATGGATCTTTAAATTAATATGTGAAATAAATGGTAGAGAAAAAAAGTAGGAGAGAGATGGTGGAGAGAGAAAAGGTGGAGAGAGAAGATGAAAAGATAGAGAGAGAATGTGACAAGATGGAGAGAGAAGGTGATCAATTTTACCCTTTTACCCTTTTAGTACTTTATGTGTATTATTTTAATGGGGATGTGAACCCAAAGGTGGGACCATGAATCACAACCATTGATCATGCTTGATCAATGTTTGTGATAGGGTTTAGTGAGTTTTCTCAAATATTTGAGGTTTTCTATAGAACCTTACCATATATATATATATATATATATATATATATATATATATATATATATATATATATAATTACTAGTAGTAACCAATAAATAAGCCAAGCATGTGCTTCAGAAATAGAACGTACTCTAGATAAGCTTGGAATCAGTTTGGCTCTCATATATACAATAACACACACACACACATATATATAATTATTAGTTTTCTTTAATAACGTGCACATGTGGCTAGGGCTGCGAATGAATACGAACACTGCCTTGTTCGTGTTCGTTTGTTAAGAAAATAGCGTGTTTACGAACTATTCATGATACCGAACAAGAATTTTTGTTTGTGTTTGTTTGTTAATGAAATGAATGGGTTCGTGTTCGGTTGTGTTTGTTTGTTAATTTTAGGTACCGGAAAAAGTGAGTATAAACAAACACAAATGAACGTTGTGAACACAAAAGAATATTTATGAACACAAGCGAGCGTTCATGAAAAAAATGAACACAAACATATATTAACTTTTGAATAAATTAAATCGTATCTTTATCACAAACATTATGTTGATCCGTACAAAATATACTAACCCAATTATCCAAACATGCTTGATATAATTTTGATAACATAATTACCAAAACATAATATCCCAACATAATAAAAATAATCATATTAAATTTGAAGTACTCATTTAATTCACAAAAAAAACCTCCAAGTCTTCATTTAATCCGCAAAAACTTTTTTTTTAAACAACAAATTTTTACACCAGTCCGCCTTTGGCGGGGCTCGAACCCTTGACCTCAATGGGAGCAACACCTTATTTTTACTAACAAAATAAACGAAGTAACATTAATATGTAATACCCTAATATTTACTAAATAATCTATTACTAGAAAATTGGAAGTACTTAAGTTGATAAAAGTTAATGAACCTAATGTTGATATCGAACATAAACGAACACGTTAGCGAATGCTCACGCACATAAATGAACGAACGCGACCTCTGATCATTTTTGTTTGTTTAGCTAAACGAACGAAATTTCTTGTTCATGTTTGTTCATTTATTAAACAACAAACACAAACGAACTTCCCGCCAAACAATTCACGAACTGTTCATCTAACGTTTTGTTCATTTGCAATCCTACTTGTTATGAGATGAAGTGCATACAGATTCATAATTAAGATGATTGTATATAATATTTTATTGGCAAAATGGAATTTATTAATCCCACTTTTTTGCAGTTGGCCGATAATAATCACACCTGAATTTATTCTTCCCACCAGTCCCACCTTTAAAAACATTTTGCTTTCAATGCACCCCCGTTAACTCACACTAATGTCGTTAGCTGAAATCCACAATTCTAGGCGATTATTCACCGGACTTGAAAGAGGGAATCGAGACGAAGATATTGGTATGTTCAATTGCAGAAATAAGCATGGTTTGATGGTTTAATTGTCGGCTCTGGTCATCCCATCCGAGGAGAACATCAACCTACAATCGACGAACCATGCTTATTTCTATAATTGAATATAGCGATATCTTCGTCTTGATTCCCTCTTTCAAATCCGGTGAATAATCGCCTAGAATTGTGAGCTTCAGCTAACGACGTTAGTGTGAGTTAACGGGGGTGCATTGAGAGTAAAATGTCTGAAAGGTGGGAGTGGTGGGAAAAATAAACTCAGGTGGGATTATTGTCGGCCAACTGTTAAAAGGTGGGATTAATAAATTCCATTTTTCCTTTATTTTTAATAAACACAAACTATAAATATTGCATGTAATTAATACAATTATTGTTTGTTCATCTATACTATATTATAAAGCATGAGGGAAGGATACCAACAAAATTTAAGTAAATACTAAATCTTATGCTTATGGTACAACAACTTAATGAAGTTAGTAAAAGGGTAAAATTGTCATTCTACATGAATATTTAAGTTGATTATGTAATAGAGTTAAATTTTAGAGTTTAATGTAAATCTAACTAATTATTAATAATGAATAAGAAAGAAATCCAAAAGTCTTAGAGTTACAAAAATCATATAAAAGCCAAAGAGTCACCACCCTTTAATTGTTTCTAACTCTCAATTATTTCAATTAAACCATTCATTATTGCTTTTAACTCAAGCAAATATATCATTATATAAACCAAGTAAAGCAATAACATTTGGTATTCCATTGATCCTTACTCTCTGTTTTTTTCTTTAATAAAAGTTTGTTCTCTATACAAAGTGTAATCAATCAATCAGGTATGTTTTTTTTTCTTAATCTTTAATTTATTGTAATTCATATAGTTTTTTACTTGTTTTATGTAAATTTCACTCATATAACTTAGTGGTACATATGTTTTCATCGATCAAGGTTTATTGCTTTACTTGGTTCATGGATATTGGAGGTTTGAAGGGGAGGATTTGCACATAATTCTCATGAAGAATGTTCTTCTTGTACATGTTATAATGGGTACCTGGATGACATGTAAGGCCGTGTTTGGGATTCGAATCTTGCAAAAAGATGAAACTTTCCGGTGAGAGTGAGAAGTTTAGAAGTTTTATGCACTTGTTATTCATTTATTATACGATAAGGTCTTAATCGTGTTTGTTACAAGTTTTTTTTATGTGGTCACTGTACGAGGAATAAGGCAGTTTTATGGGGAAAATTTTCAGTTTCATGTATATACTCTTTCGTGTTAATGGGTTTGATAACCGGCTTGTTAGTATCAAAGTATATTTTTGATATACACACCTCTTGATTTAGATTACCAATATAAATACAATATAATATACCATGAGAGGGTTGTAAACTAGCACAAAATGAATATCGGGTACTACATTATCGTCACCGCTGTATTGCGTAAGTTTCCGACACTATGTGCTTCAATATATGTCACCCCGCCGCAACGCGCGGGCACCTCACTAGTACAAGAAAAATGAACGAAGTATACTTAAATATTTTTTTTAATTTGATTGTACAAGCTAGTTAACAAAATTTTGGTCTCTCCATTTTCAGGTTATACATAATTTACTCTTTTCCTTCATTACACTTGTCAAAATTTATCAACAAAATTAATTACAATCTACCAAAACTCAATAAGACTTTCTAAGATACCTATAATCTGCAGAATCAAAACATTCCAACTTATTCTTGTATTGATTCATCAACTTCAACATCTCAGTAGCCTTCAACTTTGTCTCTTCACCACAGTTGACTTGCAACATGAGCAATAGCTTCTGAAAAGCACCAACATGAAGTGCTTCCACCAAAGCATTCCCTTCACCATTGTTGCTAAGCTTCCATAAAATTGAAACACAAAACTCAGTAGCCAAAGAAGACACTCTTAGTATCTTTTTCACTAGCAATGGCACACTCAATGCATGTTGTTGCACTCTTTCCCTTCCTTCTTTCGAATCTGAGACGCGATCCAAAACGCCTAACGCCATCTCGCTTAAACCCTTATCGGCTTCCACAAGAGCATCTAAGCTCAATTCAACTACACCCAACTCCAAGAATGTTGATGAGAGTTTTTTGTGACCAATTTGGGCTGAAAGAATGTGATATATGACTGAAAAGGAAGATTTTTTAACCGAATGGCTATCGGGTTCGTTAATAAGGTTGATCAATGCTTCTAGAACGCCATCAACATTGATTAAGGTGTTTACATGGGCTTGATCAGTGGAAAGAAGCTCTTTTAGGGTTAATACACTACTTTTTTTTAGTAACAAATCATCTCTTGATAATAACCATGTCATGCAACGTAAAGATTGTTTTGATCCAAGCTTAGATCGCCCTTCAACCCCTAAAGGAAACATCCATGTTAACAATAACATAATTTCCTTTAGAAGATCTTCATGTTTTTCGAACGAAAGACTCGAAAACGCATCAAATGAAGCTGCTAACACGTACCCTAGTCCATTATCTTTAATAAGACTCTTGTTATGTTCACTTTCATTAGCCCAAACATTTACCTTCTCCACCAAATCAAGACACCTTTTCGCATCCCCTTTCGAAGCGAAAGCCATCATTTTCGAACAAATTTCCATGATATCGTAAGAGGTAATCGGTGTTCGAGGAGTAGGTATCCTCTCAACACCATGAGCCCGATTTTCGACACACCAATCTTGAATCATTCTCCGGATCATATGATTCGGTATTTGATCAAAATTTGTGAGGACTTGGTTAGTGACCGGGCATGTTTGGTTTCCATCACTTATCCACTTTTCGATGCTTTCTCGATCGTATGTAATACCCGTTGACAACGTCACCGGGTCTTTCATCAGATCGAGCGATATCGGGCATCGAAAATGTGTTGGAATGGTGAGTTCTATCCTAGAACTTTGCTTTGAAAGAAGTTTCTTGCCAGCCAAACGGCTAGCTCTTGGTCTCTTCCAAAAAAATGCCATTTTTATAAACTTTTTTAAATCAAAAACAAGATTTGATGATATGGGTATGAATATTTTGGGGAGGATTAGGTGGGTTTAAAGAATCTTGAAGATTAAAAGTGTTTATATATTGGTATAGATATGGGTCAAAGGTAGGAGGGAATGAAATGTTCAAGTTAAAGGTGACGGTGGAAGGTTAGGGATTTGAATATTGACCGTTGAAATTGAGGGAATAATGTGATACGGCAACGTTTTGTAACGCTTTAATATGTTCAAGTAGTTATTGACTTGTAGTAAGCTAATTAGGTGCAAGTAAAGCCGGTAAAAGCTAGACCAATATATTTGGGTCCACTGTGGTCAAAGGTCAATGTTGTTGTTCGGGATGACCCGTTTTCACCTTCCATATATGGGATCCGACCCGGCTACTAGCTAGTTTTATACTATTTTTAGTTATACTATCTTACGATTTTAGTGTAACCAATCGGATATTTATTTCTTTGTTAGTTAGTCGGTGGTATATACTATACATAGCTATTAAGTAAGCGGGTGAGTAGTCTCTGCATCGGAGTTCGTTTTTATTCAATGAAGCGCAGGGACGAACATAGCATAGAGCTAGATGTCTCATCCGTTGCTGCTCAACTTCGCGCGCGTAGTGAAAAATTAGTGGAAAATTTGGTTTTTTTTTTTTTACGAAATTTGGAAAATGTTGCTACTAAAATGAAAAAAAATGAAAAACGTTACTACTGAAATTCATTTCTAGATCCGCCACTGATGAAGCGTCAAGTGAGACAATTTTTTTAACAAAAAAACAACAATATTTTTTTTTCAATGTAAGCGTGTTGTCACTCTTTGACATACATAAGTTTAGATACATGTTTAACACATACATAATGGAATTATTATATTTATAGCATTTACTAGTCGATATTTTCATAAACTACCATATTTTTTCTGTTTTGTTATTGCTGATAACATGAGAGGTAAAATAAACTACACGGTTAAAAAACTGTGTTGACATTGATCCTGATATACGATACTTGCAAATGACCCACAACTATGAGAGGAGAGTGTCATGAGCAGGAGGAATGGTTGTCTCTTTAGCTTTGCGATTACTTATGATCTCTGTTTTGCTATTATCTATAGAAATTTATGCGGAAGCGATTTTCTATTTGGTTTTATTTATTTGTTTGAGCCCTGCAGTGGTAGGGCTGCTCGGTTTCTAAAACGCCAACGACTCTCAAAATGGCTAGGTGGATTATTTGTATAAGAATTATAAAGGTGGAAGAGGGGTTTTATTTCTTGATTGAAGTATTTGGTACATTACAATGGAATAAGATGCTACAATTTATAGGAAATGCAAGTCTAGGATAAAAAGAAATGACTAAACTTTGGGGCATAATCCAAGGAGGCTAGTATTGGTCAATGATCAATAATGTTGGTCAATGTTCAAGGTCAACATTATTGATCACTTGGGGAACAAAGATGGAGCAAGTCTTGAAGCACAAATCTTGGAAGACTTTGACTAAAATTATAATTTTGACTAATCAAATAGTCATGATCTTCAATACTCCCCCTCAAGTTGGAGCGTGTATGTCAATAACGCCCAACTTGACAAGTAATATTTCGTCCTTTTCAAACACTCCCCCTCAAGTTGAAGTGTTTGTTTTTCTTGCGGTTTCAAATAACCATATTTTTCCTTTTTTTTGCGGGCTAAAACAACCCGACTTTTCTTCTTGCGAGCTCAAAAGGGCCCGACTTTTCTTCTTTGCGAGTTCAAAGGAACCCGACTTTTCTTCTCACGAGTTTAAAAAACCGACTTTTCTTTTTCTTGCGAGTTTAAAAAACCCGACTTTTCTTTTTCTTGCGGGCTCAAAGGGCCCGACTTTTCTTCTTGCAAGTTTAAAACCGACTTTTTTTTTTTCATGTGGGTTTAAGAACCACGACTTTTCTTTTTCTTGCGAGATCAAAATTAGAACCCGACTTTTCTTTTCATGCGGGTTTTAAAAAACCCGACCCTTTTTTTTTGCGAGTTCAAAGAACTCGACGTTTTTTCTCGCGAGTTCAAAGAACTCGACTTTTCTTTTTCTTGGTCTCTTTTTTTTGTCTTCGTTCTTCTCCATCTTGTGCCCCTTTCTTTTTTTTTTTGACTTTCTCCTCCCGTGCTTTTGTTTTTCCCTTTATTTATTTATTTATTTATTTTTCCTTTTTTTTTCTTTCGAGCAGGATAGTAACCTGCTCTGATACCATATAGAAATTTATGCGGAAGCGATTTTCTATTTGGTTTTATTTATTTGTTTGAGCCCTGCAGTGGTAGGGCTGCTCGGTTTCTAAACGCCAACGACTCTCAAAATGGCTAGGTGGATTATTTGTATAAGAATTATAAAGGTGGAAGAGGGGTTTTATTTCTTGATTGAAGTAAGGAGGCCAACCGGACATGGTCCATAAATCTTGAGGGCATAATTTTTTTTTAAAAATTCCTATATATGTGTATATATTTTTTATATAACTCATTTAACACTTAAACTTGAGCCTAAAAGGGCCTATTTTTTAACGGTTCGGATAGGGTACATAAATTTTCAAAGATTTTCAGGGACGGCCCTACTCACTATGCTCATCCTCATCCAAAAGTATGTAACAATTTTTTTAATGTCTACAATACACTAATCATTTAATTAGTATATGGCTTTGGAGGCGTGGCGATGGATCAAAGGGCACATGGTGATACACGAGACATGGGCGTGCAAGCGACATGGAAGGATACAACGACAACAAGGCACATTATGTGTTTCTGGCTAGGCGGATGACAATGTAAAAATTGTTTCGCGGGCCCTAGAAGAAGTGTTGAGCTAAAAGGAGTCAGGATTGCAACCACACAATGACTCTTCTGCTACTTATCTAGATTGTATATACAATTTTTATATAGTAAGAACATAATATGTATTTTGTTTATTAACGAGTTAACGTTACCCCGCGCGTTGCGGCGGGATATTGATTATGAAAGTCATTAGTATCACTATATAAGATGCAAATATCCTTTAGCTTTGGAATAAGTTATTATAATACGTAAGATATCGCTATAAAACATGTTACTCTTAGAGAAACTTTTTGTACTTGGTGTTCAACAACACATGTAAAAAGTTGTAAGTTTTATGTTTACAAGGCTAGGTTTTGACAACCTACAGATTCGTATTCAAACCGTGAGAAAAAAAATTAAGTTAAAACAACGGTACTGATTTTGTGTTGGTGCGTCTTGCTACAGACACTCGTAGATTACAATACCAAAAGAATACTATAACTCCGGTTTTAATAATTTTTTTAGATAAAAATAAATACACTTAGTATTTAGGGTATATCTATTAAATTTTTCATTATTAGCTTCACATGACCATTTAAGATTGAGTCACATGTGATAAACATCTCACATAAAAAAGTAACAGGTGATAAAAAGTTTGAGCCTTCTACTATATGGTAATTAGATTTTTTTTTTTGAACGGTAAATTTCTACTCCTTGTGGAACTTGAACCCACGACCTACCCCTGAGGTGTTCCTAGAAGCTTTGCTTCTACCATTGGGCCACCAACCCCAATGGCATATGGTAGTTAGATGTGGTAAGAAAAATGACCAAGGTAAAGCAAAAAGATGTGGTAAGAAAAATAGCAAATCATAGAATACTGGAGTACTTTTTACATTGTTACTTTCAAATGACCAAGGTAAAGCAATTATCGATTCATCTTTGTCCCCTCCACAGACCATCTCTATAATGTCTCTCTCACACACAAAACCACCACCAATTTTAACAATTTCGGTCACCACTAACCACCAACGATAGACCCACCGTAAACAAACGACTCGACATCGTCGTTGCCCACCGGAACCCTAATTTTACCCCTCTTTTCTCATCACAACACAAACTTAACGCAGATGTCGCCGGTCGTTGGTTAACACGGAGTAATTAAACGGAACTCCAGAAGGCCGTTCAAAATGGTGGGTCTCTTTCTCCCGGCTCTCTCTCTCCATCTCACACTTTTTGTCAAATGCCCTTCTCCACTGGAGATACGATGGTTTCTTGAACGTTGTTGTGACGGTTAATGAACCGTCGACTTTCGTGATGATGAAGAGATGATGCGATGGTTGGCCGGAAATTTAACGGTGGTAGTAAAGAAAACGGTATATGTTTGGATGAAACCATGATGGGAGCGGTTACCCTAACGGAGACGGGAATATTTGTGAAACCACCGTTAAGTTACTAATTGTATTATTATATAATTACAATGAGATTTTCTTAAGGGACCTTTTTTTTTTATTATTTATGCTTCATTTACATTTTCTAGAAAAACAACAATTTATTTTGTATATGTTACTCAGGGGACCTTTTTTATTATTTATACTTCATTTACTCTCCATGTTGAAGAACAAGTTGCCATGTGATATTTATTAGCGTCGTCAAAAAAGTCCGTTAAATGGTTAGTGAGTAGGTTTTAATTGACCACTCTAGTTTAAAATGAAGATAATTATGTAACAACAATGCAACAACCAACAACCACGCTAAGTAAAATCCTATAGCAACTATTAATAGGGTTTGGGGAGGATAGATGTAGGCAGATATTACCTCTATCCTAAAAAATAGAGAGATTGTTTCTAGTGAGACCCCCGCTCTAAATAATAATAATAGTAAAAGTGTACAAATTTCACTTGTCAACATACAAAGCTACTACAATATAGGATCCAGATCTAATGAGAACCCCTCTGAGTTGTGAGAACTTGAGAACTCCTTTGGACTAATAACTAGGTGACACATATGCATATTATCATTATAATAATAAATGGCAACATAGTAATTTATCACCTCCCCTACCCACCCACCCCCACTCCAATCTACCTCTTTAAATCATAATCATCTCACTTTCCAAGACTCTCTCTCGTTCTCTCACACACCTCTCTCTCTCTATCTCTCTCTATCTCTCTCTCTCTCTCTCATCTTAGGGTGGTTTTTCGATGGTGGGTTCCGATCCTTCGACGGTGGGTTTCGATGGTGGTGTTGAGGGTGGTTTTCGGAGGTGATGGTGGGTTTCGATGGTGGTTTTTGAGAGTGGTTTTCGATCGTGGTTTCGAGGGTGGTTCTGGGGCGGTGGTTTCGAGGTTTTCGATGAACATATTGATCCTTCAACGGTGGGGTTGTGGTGGGTTTCGATGGTGTGGTTTTCGATGGTGGTGGTTTGACGGTGGTTCGATGAAGGATCTGGGTCGATGGTGGTGTTTGGTGACGGGGGGGGGGGGGGGATCGTTCAATTATTATTATTATTATTATTATTATTATTATTATTATTAATATTATTATTATTATTATTGTTATTGTTATTGTTATTGTTATTGTTATTGTTATTGTTATTATTATGATTATTATTATAAGCTTTTTCATGGCTTTTTTTGTGTGAAGATGATGTTAAGGGTTTTTTTTTTTTTTTTTTTTTTTTTTTTTTTTTTTTTTTTGTGAAGATAATGTGAAGAAGATGATGATGATGGTTTTTTTTGTTTTTTTGTTTTAGTATAAGATAAGTAAACAATGGTGTAAAACTCTTCATGGCCAAATTTGTTGATGTTAGGCCATTTTATAGTGGTGTAATACAAATGTTATAGATGGTACTAGTTATTTTATACCAGCGTAATACGAATGTATAGATGGTATTATTTATTTTACAGCAGCGTAATATGAATGTATAGATGTTTGGTGGTTATTTTTACTCTAGCGTAATATTTGATATTACAACATTTATAGATGTTTGGTTTATATAGATGTGAGTAAACACTGGTGTAAATAATTACCCCAATGTATATCATACAAAATTATAGATGTTTGGTTTATATAGATGTAAGTAAACACCGGTGTAAATAATTACACCAGTGTAAAGGATACAAAAATTATAGATGTTTGGTTTCAACAGCCTTGGGTTACTGGTTGTTAGTCAATTATGACGAGTGAAGAAACGAACTAAATGCAGGAAATTGGAAAATCAAGATCACACCTACATTGGTACATGAAGATTTAGGGATACCAATGGGAAAGAAACCGGTTCTCGAAAAAACTAGGGCAAGGAAAGGGTCTGACTATACAATAGATGAGTTCAAGAGTCAATTTGAGAAAAAGAAAGTAAGTGTTGCGATGGTAACACCGGTTGTTAGGGGACAACCAAAGGGTGGAAGGCTGTTTAAATTGGATTTTCTTGTGTTATGGAACACAGTTTTCGGGGAGATCACAAAATCAACCACAATAAATCAAAGCTTTTTGCATGGGGTGGATGATGAGTCAGACATTCCAAATATGGATTGGTGCTCTTACCTGATAGAATGTTTGAGAAGAACAAAGGCAGGCTGGAAAGAAGACCTATATAATGGTCCAATTGTAATGCTAAGTGTAAGACTTCAAACGCACTAACATTATCTTTTGAACGCATTTGATTTTATTTGATTGACTATTTTGGACGCACTTAATTTTAATTTAAACGCATTTATGTTTTCTAACACATTTAACTATTTTAAAATAAGCAGGTTATCTACACACATGAATACAACAAGAGGCATCCTTCTGAAATACAAATCAGCATACCGACAGTTACTTACATAATTACTAGTTCACTTGCAGAGATGGAAAATCATCTTTATAACAACGGGCCGTTGACTGACATTGAAGAAGATGATGGAGATGATCAGGGTGATGCTGATAAGGGTGATGAAGAAGAGAATGAGGCTGATGACGAAGAAGAGGATGACGAACATAATGCGGATGCTGAAGAAACTGAAAATCTGGTAAGTGATCTTGTGGAAGCCTTGGTTGAAATGCAAGGTGAAAAAGGTGGTGATAAAACAGCAGCAGCTTTGGATTGTGATGATTACAATCTGCATATGGGACCGAGTCCAAGTTGATGATGCTGATGACACTGAAGATTGGAGAAATTATGAAATAAGTACACAAACACAACAAATGTTTGAATACTGCAACACTCAACCAGATCTGAGTTATAGACAGGGCATTAGAAGAGAAGAATATGAGTCAGCAATGAAAGCCAAAAAGGTAAATACTTAAAATTATTATTCAAACGCACCTGTATGTTAATTTGGAAGCACTAGTATATTTCTGATCTGTATATTTGTAAACAAACTGAACTACAACTTTAGACGCACTAATGTTACTTTATGGACGCACTAATGTATTTTTGATCTGTATATTTGTAAAAAACTGAACTGCCACTTTGGGCGCACTAATGTTTTTTTCAGACGCACTAATGTTTTTTCAGACGCACTAACATATGTTTTTGGACGCACTAATATTTTCCACAAGTTTGGATAAAAACCATGGAGAGAAACATAAAAAATATGAAGCAATTCAAAAGGAGATGGAGGAAATGGTTACAGAGGCACGAACCAAGTACTTGTGGGTGCCAGAGTTGATGAAGTTGTGCGACAAGTGGGACGAATTGAACAACAAAGCTAAAGACATTGATGCTGAGAATGTTGAGATAGGAAATATAGTGGAGCCTGAAGCTGAGTTGGAAAAGGATGATGAAGTTGTCAAAGTCAATGTTGAAGCAGAAAACCAAAATGTTGATGTGACTGAAACTTCACATATTAATCAAGATGGGACTGACTTGGTAATGGATGATCAGGCTGGTGATGCAAACCTGGAAAACATAACTGAAGAAGATGAAATAACTGATATAGCACTTGGCATGCTGGAAACAGTTGAACCAGGGGTATATAAAGTAAGAGATGTGCACGAGGAAGCAAACGAAGAACCTGGGAGAGAATTGGAGAAAGACAAAACAGAAAAAATGCATGATGTTGAAGTCTCTTTAGAATCACAAGAGATAACAGACGCAACATTTATTCAACTTCAAACAATAGAACCAACTATGCATGCAACTGAGGATGAACAAGCAACACCAAAAGAGAAGCATGCTGAGAAAGAAAAAACACCAGAAAAGGAAGCAGAAGAAGCACAAAAGAAAGATAAAGGGAAAGCAGTGACTGGTTATGAAAAGCCAGTTAGGGACAAAAACCCTTCATGGGCATTGAGATCACCATACACCGGGAAGCAAGTGTGCACTGTTGAGAAATTAACAGAAGATGAAGTCAGGATAACACAATACATGTTTGCACCAATTAGCGAGAAAAACTTAAGTGTGTTTTTTCATTTTGTTTATAAATTATTATTCATTGATTACTTATTTCTTTTAAACATATTGAGATTTCAGAAAATCTGTTACTCGGATCAAGGTGGAAATGAGATCATGAAAGTGATCTTTGAAAGTTTACATCCTGGGATATGGTTGTGCACAAATGCAATAGATGTATGGACAGATATTCTTAACTATGAAGAAAAGGAGAAAAATAAGGAAGGGTCTCTACGAAGGTTGTTTCTTTGTTCCAATATGTTGGTGTGAAAAAACATTTGAACTTAGACGCACCCTATTAACATTCAGACGCACTACATTTGAAATGTAAAAAATAATTCAAACGCACTAATATATAATCCAGGCGCACTAATATATATTTGAAAAATGCAAAATAAATCAAACGCACTCGTATATATATTTGGACGCACTTATTATTTTTACTGATTTTTTTTTTATTTCAGCCTCCAAACTTCTATAAAGAAGATGTTGAATGGTCACAAAGAGAAAAGGTTTACCTTAGAAATCTTGGGGATATCTTCAGGAAGATCGAGGCAAAATCTTTATATGAATTCGACATGATTCTACAGCCGGTGTGGATGGACAGGCATTTCTATGTCTTATCTTTTGATGTGAGGAATGGGATATCAGAGTTGCTTGACAACTCTAAAGAGGGAGAAGACAATGCAATGAGATATAAAGGAGTTCCAGAAATATTGGTATGTTTCTATTTAACACATAAAAAAATTATATAGCTGCAAAAAATTATGATACTAACCTAATGGTTTTGTTAAAAAATGTTTGTAGATACACACTTTGTACCGGTTATGGAAGAAAACATGTCTTACAACACCGGCGATTGAGAAACTTGTAACAAGGCCAATTATAAGAAGAGAAATGCCATGGAGGACTACAAAAAACCATGTAGACTATGGCATATTCGCTATGAGACACCTCGAAACATTCAAAGGGTATGCATTTTGGAACTGTGGATTTGCAAGTGAGTCGACCTATCAACAAACACAATTTGATGCATTGCGGTTCAAGTATGTGTCAAAGATTATACTCTCACTACACAACAAACTCAGGGATGAAATAATTGAAGAGGCTCGCAAGTTTGCAAAAAGGCCAGCCAAAGTAAGGGATAATATGTTAAAGAATGCCATGGCAAAATTAGAGAAGAGGGTTGCTGCAATATAAACATTATTTTAATGCTTTTAAAACATCTTAGTTATTGATTTTGATACTAAATATGTTAGTTTGGACGCACTCATCTGTAAATGAGTTTTGGATTTGTAGTTAAAACTGATTTAATATGAAATTATGTTTGGACGCACTAATCTGCAAGTGAGTTTGCACTTGGACGCACTTTATAAATATAAATAGATTACTGTGATTTTAATTAAACGCACTTGTTTTATTATTCAAACGCACTTAAACTACAACACACATCATAAACAGGTAAATAACAACTACAAAAAACAAATTACATAATCAGTTCCTCATGATCTTGAGATTACATAGACTTTAAGAACTGAATTTTAAATTCAATAAAACACCTCAAAAGAGCTATGCATTTTGTAAGTTGTTCGGAAAGATTAAGATCGCCTTTCTTTGCATCAATCATGAACATAACCGCCAGTTCATGGAGACTCGAGTCGGGCATACGAATAAGAAGCTTGGAAATCTCATCTCTCTTACTCATGCCATCATTTATCATGTTTAAGTTATCCGCCAGACGACCCTCGAGAGCATAATCTTTGGCAATTTTCTCTTGCATCATTTTGATCATTTCAGATTTTGATGATGAAGATGAAAAAGCTATTACTGAAAAACAAATAAAAAAAATCTGTGATTGAATTATATATTGAGAATTCATTCTGATTGAATTATATATGAAGATGAAAAAGCTATTACTGAAAAACAAATAAAAAAAATCTGTGATTGAATTATATATTGAGAATTCATTCTGAATACAACAAAAAAATATATAAACAACACAATAATAACAAGGTGACAAATAATCATTCACGAGAATTACTGTTTTTTGTTTGCTTCCAATAATTGATCTGTAAACTACATGAATAATAATTCAAACTGATATGTATAGACGCACTAAACAAAAACTCTAGACGCACTAATTAAAAACAATAGAAAAACAAAAACAAGCGCACCTTATAACAAATTTACAAACATTCAAACGCACTCTATTATCATCATCTTCAACATTTTGTTAACTCATCTATCTGTTTAATTCTACAGATAAAAAACACTCAAAACTTAATTCTAACAAAAACACATCCACACCTTTAAATGATTTTTAAAATAACAAACTCTCCAACATTCAAAGGATATGATAATCAGACATATTATTTAGATAAAATCAAACACTGGTTCGATAAAAAAAAACAGAGCATCATGTAATCGATATTTAAAATTGTGTTTGATTGATGGAATCCTTACTTGATTATATGTTCGATGTTCGTTCGAATGATAAATTGAAACTGATTAGTTGAATTCAACAACGATATTATTAAGATAAAATCAAACACTGGTTCGATAAAAAAACAGAGCATCATGTAATCGAGATTTAAAATTGTGTTTGATTGATGGAATCCTTACTTGATTATATGTTCGATGTTCGTTCGAATGATGAATTGAAACTGATTAGTTGAATTCCATAGTATTAATTGAAACGTTGATTGGAACGTGATTGAATAAACGTAGATGACTAATTTACCCTTTTAATCAACAAGGATTAGGTTAATTAAACTTAACCATAATTTACAGGTGGCATAATTTGGTGGCTTCTTATGCTTCTTACGTTAATAATCTTTGTATCGCATACTTTCTCTAAAAAATTAACATGATATTATATTAATTTTTTCCCTTCCATGAGTTTTTACCCAAATACCGCTTAATGTACTTTATTATATTAAAAAAATACTAATAAAAAGTTAACAAACATGTCAAGACAAAAAGTCTCATCATTTGATCTTAACCATTGGATCATCAAGATCAATGGTTCAGATGAGTTCTCTAGTTCTCACAACTCACACGAGTTCTCATTTTATCCTAACCCCTACAATATATATACACATATACATATACCCAACCCATAAAAACAAAGAGTGCTAAAATAAAGTTTTTATAAGCTACAAATAATCATATACTAAGAACTGAAAACAACTTGTTTTCATACATAGACAAGCATTAACCTGCAAAGGCCACCGGGACAATCAAACAAGTTACACCCTTATGGTAAAACACCTACTACAAACTAAACTGCCTCCTAAAAATCCTTAATCTTAATACTATGTCTGCACGAACTCCTATCATGGATCATGCCTCTAAGAGGTGCAAGTCAAGCAAATCCTACCTAATTCGTTCATCCCAAATCATTTTAGGTTTACCTCTACTTCTCCTCCCCTTCACAGTAAGGGTTTCTACGGTTCTAATCACATATGTCATCTGTCTCCTTCTAACATGACCAAACATCTCAACCTCCTATTTCTTATCAGATATACTAGTCACCCCAATCTATCCCTAAAAACCTTATTTCTTATCCGCACATGTAACAACAATATAGTTATTTTTTTTACTAAGGATTGTACTTTCATTCCCGCACATGTAACAACAATATAGTTATTTATTAATTTATTTTTATTTGTTATTTTATTTTATTTTTCTGACACCTCAAAAAAATTATTTTACCGCACTAACACTAAAACAAGTCGCCACCATCTCCTTACCACCTGCCCATCACTGGACAGACGCCCCTCTCTTGAACCTCTTTCGTAGCTCGTTGGGCACTCCTCTTTTGGTATCACTTCTTGATATGTACCATCTTCGTCTAAGTACCAAATACAACTGTTTCCTTAAAAACTAATTTTATATTAATAACATAAATTACCGGGTTGTTCTTGGGCATAAGTTGCGACCGCTCAAGACCTCCAAATACTTAGTCCATTAAGGATGGTGCATTTGGTCCAAGTCGTATAATTAATGTGATAATGTTGCTAGAAGATGATGTCTAATTTCAAGATGTGTGTTCGGTCTAGGAAGAAGTTTTTATTATATAGTTTTTTTTTTCTTTTTTCTTCTTTTTTTAATAAAATGATTGGTGGTCGTGTGGCCATGGCTTGCTATAAATGTGGTCGAGTCATAGCATGGTGGAGCCCGATGATGGTTCTTCAATGCATGGGTCCACTTTTCGCCAAAGGTTAATGGAATAGGGGGCGATAAAAAAAAGGATATTGCCTACTACACAAAAGTCATTTCTTAATGTTATGAACCAAGAGTGAGTTTTTTTTTTTTCCACGATACGCGTACGGCGAGAGACTTTAATATTATTGTATTCAACAAAAAGATGTCCATGTAGAAGTAAGCATAAATAGAAAAACAAATATAACAAACGGTAAAGTATTGCTAAAATCAATAATTAATACGAATGCAAAGAACCTTCTAGTGATTAGGGCTGACAATTTCAAACACGAACACGATAACATGACACAAACCTACAAGATTTTTATAGTTTTCGTGTCCTAAACAGGTCGATACGATAAGACCTTAACATGTTTCGTGTCTAAACAGATTAAAGACATGTTGCATGTTAAACACCTATTAAGACATGTAAATAACTTTTATTCAAAAAAGTTATAGATGGGGTGAGGGTATACTTTATATATATGCAGCCTAAAGATGAATGATCCCTAATTTTTAATTTTCAAATCACAAAATACAAACATATACACTACTCAGTCATGCCTCCTCCTTCTCAATTCCATTGCCCTCGTCTGCACTTGGCGTCACCCATCCCCATCAACTGTGCAACGCGCCAGTCCGATGTCACCCATCACTCATCCTCCTTCTCAATGTTGGCGCTGCTTGGTCTCTCATTCACAGGTTCATGGCTACGAATTCATGGTTAATGTTTATAAATAGGTTTGTGTCTTATCGTGTTAACATGTTATAAGCAGGTTCGTGTTCATGTTTGGCAAAAAATGACATGATAAGTTATCGTGTTATGTTCGTGTTTACCTGTTTCGTGTTCATGTCTTAACCGGTCGTGTCTGATACGATATGTCAGCCTCATATGTCACTCCAGCTGAAAGTTAATATGTAAAATCATCGCACCCATTTTTCTTCATATTATAATTATAATGTGACTTTGGATTTAATGTAAAGTACACGTATAGTCTGTGTGGTTTATCAATTTTTTGTATTTGGTCCCTAACTTTTCAAAAGTATATGGATGGTCCCTGTGATTTGCACTTCGTAATGCATCTAGTCCTCAACTTTTTTTCCAAAAATACATAAATGGTCTATGTGGTTTGCACTTTCTAACGCGTTTAGTCCCTAACTTGGACATGATGGAACCTTTAGATTTGTTAATTGGGGACTAAATACAGAACAAAATCCTAAATTATTTATTAAATTAACATAAAATAATCCTAAACATTAATTTTTATTAAATAATGAAGCCTTTGGTTCAATCAGCGACTTCATTTAGATGCCTCCAATCCAACTAGCGACTTCAATGAAGCCTCCAATCCAACTAGCGACTTCAGGGACAATCTCTTACACATTTCAGGATGCAAATGATTGGCAAGAAAGAGGAGGGAGATGTCGCCAATCCAACTAGCGACATCACCATTTTAATTTTTTCATGATTTGCCTACCAATCACGCTTTATAGAATCAAAACTCACCTATTTATGCAAATGATTTGAAGAAAGCAATCTGGTTTTAAGTCATTTATTTCGCATTATGTGATTGTTATGTTTTTTGACGATATGGATATGGAAAAAAAAAAAAGTCAATAATACGCTTTTATATACGTTTTAAATTGTAGGAGCCAATTCTGAACAATAAATCAGTGGAATTTGGCAGGTTGGAATTAAATGGAGGTGTAAAATGGACCTAGACTAGAGTCCCGACTGGTTCTAAGCACTAAGGGTATGTGTAGTGGTAGAGAGTTATGTGGGGGTTATAGGATTAAAATATTAAAAAGTAATAGAAAAGGGATTATGTTGGGGTTATGGAAAAAGAGGGTGTAGTGGGAAGGGGGGTTATGTGGAGGTTATAAATGATTAGTAATGATTGGGTAATTATTGTTTTTTATTTAAATAAGAATATATTAAATACCTAATAATAATAAAAATAATAATAATAATAATAATAATAAAAGAAATTTATTAAGTTAAAAAACAATAATAAAAAAATAAGATTTACTATTAAAAATAATATTAATTAAAATAAAAAATAATAACCCACCCCACCTACCCCTTCCCCATCTACTTCTTCTTCTCCATCATCTTCTTCTTCAATTCTTCACTTCTTCTTCTTCATTTCTTTACTTCTTCTTCTTCCTCCTCCTCTTCACTTCTTTCTCTTCCTCTTCACACACACACAAACACAACAACAACAACAACAACAACAACAACAACAACAACAACAACAATAATAATAATAATAATAATAATAATAATAATAATAAAAGAATGTCAGCTGAAAACGCCCGCTATCACCACCACTCTGCCACCCCTAAAACGCCCCATAGCGCCGGAGGGGGCGGTGTTCCCGGCGCTATGGTGGCATAAAACGCCATATAACGTGCCCACTACACATACTCTAAGGAGCTCAAGTACGAAACTATAGGGGGATAAGGAGGGTCTTTTGACCCCTCGCCCACCAGAATTTGTAAGTTTTTTTACGCGTAAATGATTAAAATTTGATATTTATCTGGAAAAAAAAAAACATGATTTAGACCTCTAATGAAACTCGTTCTTCCAATAAACATTAATCTTTAAGTTTCCAAACGTGAACTATATCTATTTCGATAAAACCACCTCACTATGCAACGTGCCATTTTCCATTCTAATCCACGACTTGAGTGAAAAGGGCTCGTCGGTAATTTCCAAGATTCTAGCGCCCGGGCCCATGTTCCATAGCCACCGTACCCAGTATGTCTAGCATAACACAACCACATCTTCTCGTATGGGCAGCACCAATCGAGCCCATGGTTGTGACCCACAAATATAGCCTGCCATCATTAATATCAATTATACTTATATTGGGTATTTGAAGTACAACAAATCCTTTTAGCTACATGAATCAAATATTGCGAATTAACAACGCATGTAAATCTTACTTTCACCGACGGCCTTTGTTTAAGAAGCTTCATCATTCCCATTTCGGCATCTTGGGCCGCCACGCCTTCCTTGAACATTGAACCCACGCATTGTATCCGTCCAGCTGCAACTTCCTTAGCGGCCTTCTCATAGGCTTTACTCGGAATATGCCAAAATACTATCTCTGGGATGCTATTATACAATGCCGGTATATAGGTAAACTAATATTATAGGTGGAAACATTACTTATTCAAAGAGTGGGTTTTTTTTTGGAAAAAAATTATATATGGGTTCATTTGTGTCACATCAAATTAGCCAACGAGTTAAAACGGACAACCATTAGATCATATGTAATGGAGCCAAGATTGGGGCGTTTTTAGGGCACAAAACGCCCCTACCTGATTTGCACACCCCCCCCACCTTTCTGAATTGGGGCGTTTTTGGTGGGGCCATCCAAAAAAAAAAAGCACAGCGTTTTCTTGTGTGTTTGGGCCAATCACATTCAAATTAGCTTTCTTTATTATTGTTTTTATTTTTAAAAAAATAAATAATTAATATTAAATGATTAGATGCTCCATGAAAATTTTCACCTTACCACTACACCTCCATCCTAATTTGAGTCCCTTAATGGTCTCACATGCCACGTGTGGATTAATGCCCCATGGTCCATGAAAATTTCACCTTCCCATTACACATGGTCTTATAAAACTTTAAACTTAAAAACGGTCTAAATAGATTAGCACCACTCGTGACATAAAATGACTCATTTCAGCACTTCATTTTGACCCGATGAAGCAACACTAAAACCAAATCGACTCGTTTATATGGTACTCACCTTGAATCAGGGTTCACCTCTTTAGATTTGTTGCGGAACCATTCAGCCTGGATAGCCGAGATAACCCCAGGGGACGATCCACCACCAGAATCCAAGAAGTACATGAACATTACAGGCGTATTTTGATCACTTTTCGGGGATACAACCGTAAGAACATAATTAGATACGCTTGGCCATAGATTTCGTGGACCAAATCGCGAGTATGACAACGAATTACGCCTCATCTCATCTTTCATCAGCTCCAAACGCGTCGTCCCCTTAAAATCACACACGTCGCCCCCTAAAGAATAAAAAAAATGTCGCAATTCAAAAGATTTTCATCCAAATTTATAAATACATACAAATATTTTTATTTTGCATCTCACCGGATGCATTTACGGAAGGGCAGACTATTTGAGGTATTCCAGACGATGAAAACCACTCGATAGGCCACTCGAATGGTGCATCGTCATGGTTACCAAACAAGCTAGCCCATGGTATGTTCCTGGCTCGTGTTGGAGATATTGCTTGATCCCAGTACAAGCTAGCATTCTGAACCATAAAGTTGTTTGCTGTAACCACATCTCCTAGATACACTACAAAATCTGTAACGAATATAAAAAATTGTCAACTCAATAATAAACTATTTTCTACTCTAAATTCGATTTGTTGAACACCCGTACCAGGCCTTTCAATGTCGAGAATGGTGGACATGACTTTGACTGAGCTCAAATCATGATCCGGGCCCCAATCGCTCCACGCATTCTCTCCAAAATGAAGATCAGCGAATAGAGCCACTTTAAACGACGAACCCTTGCTGCCACTAGCAAATCGTAGGTAACCATTAGTGACGTCATCATTTTCGGGCTTGACCATGACTATGTTTTGGCATATAAAAAAAATAATGGTGATCATACACCAGTTGTTAGGTAATTTGGCCATAGGTTGTTGAAAGAAGTATGTTATCAATCACACATGTGGTTAAGACTTAAGAAGCAATTTGTGTAGATTAAATTGTAATGTAATGTCGAGTATGACCACTAATTTGAAGTTATGTGATGGGTCCAAGTAAAGTATATGTATATATTATATGGTTAGTTAATATTGTATAAATGGGGATGGTTAGTGGTCAATGGATTAGAATATAGGTGGTTTGAGTTAGAGCATCATCAGTGACGCTTCCTGGCTGGCTGGCCGGTTGGGTGGTTCTTTAATTCATGACCCCACTCTTCACTAAATAGTGCGGTAGTAACAGATTTTTTATATGACAGTGAAAAGTCGGTTGGCCTACTACGTACGACAAAAGGCTTTTGAAAACTGATGATATGATTGTGAAAGATCCAGCACCAACCCAGTATGATTTTTAAATTTATTGGATTATAGGGTTGTAGTAGAAGGAGGTTTAAAGTTGATAACGAGAGGGAGTGTGAAAATTGTAGCGATATTAACTCAAAGATCTAAAGTCGAAGGACTAAACGAGTGAAATAATAATTAAGATTGTTTAATTATTTATTTGAATTATCTATTAGTATTAGTATTAAGGGGCTGTTTGGCATGGTTTGAATGGACCTCTGAATGAGGAAACCTTTGACCGAATAAGAGGTAGGGGGATTCAGACTGTTTGGCACGAGCCTCTGAACTGAACGAGCGTCTGAATGGAGGTCTGGCCGATTCAGAGATAGGCACAAGTCTGAACCATTCAGAGATGATCCTTGTGTGTCTTGCTGCTGTTCAAAAACGAGAAAAAAACGCGATTGCTCATCTCCTCCTCCGACCTCTGACCGCCGCCACCCTTCCTCCTCTCCTCCTCCGGCTCCTTATTCCCAATCGATTGCCACCACAACTCCACCCTAATCTTTCAGCATCAATGTTAAAGAGAAAGAAAGAAAAGAATGAAGAAGAAAGATAAAAGAAAATAAGAAAACAAAGAAACAAAGACAACTATCGGTGTGTGTGTTTGTGTTGATTAAAGAGAAAGGTAGGGTGGGGTGGGGTGGGTAATAAGTGTGATATTTTTTTATATTCAGATGTTCAACCAAACACCACTTAATGATTCAGCACTTGACCATTCAGAACCTCTTAACCATTCAGACATCTTACTGGTTCAGCACTTACCCATTCAGACGTTGCCAAACGGCCCCAAATAGTTTCCTATTTTTTTATAATTATGCTTTTAATTATCTAGCAAATCAATAGAAGTTTTAGTTTCTTTCAAGTTTAACAATGATTGTTTATTTGAATACTCGAAGGATGGGTATTGTTTCTAGAATGAAACCAGTATAGTTGACTTTGTAAGGTGTACATTCTATTCTATGGTATATCTTCCAATATACATATACTTGAAAACATTTATGTGACATAACATTTATGAGCATGTTCAATACATAATCAATTGTAAGAAATAGTAAGAACCTCAATAACTATTTGTACACAGTGTTGATTATATGTAGTAGCAGAAAGAAAAGATACTCAGCTACACCATAAAAGTTAAAATATACTAGTATATGTTATGGGAGGAGAGGGTTGAAGGCCGAAAGAGTGGTCGCCTCTTTGGCTTTGTGATCACTAACGACCCCTATTATACCATGACTGGTGATACCGATACCTCGGATCTTATGTTAACGCTATGCTTTCTGATCTAGAGGTATCGATTACTTTTATCATGTATATATTTTGATCGTCAACAACTAAAGATTTGTTTAATGTTTGTAGAATGTCGCCTTAAAAAAATAAATAAATAAAGGGATAGCGGCGCAGCTTGTTGCTCGCTTACGCATTATCCAGATGTAACTTGGTTTATTTCGTATTAATAAATGATCATATTCCTTAAAAATAAATAAATAAATAAATAAAATCTGTGGAGTATGGGACCCAGAGGTGGAGAAGCTACAAAGGAAGTTAGAGGCTGACCGAATGGTGATGAATTCTTGATTAGGGTTCTCTATCCAGAAGGGGGTGGCGGCGCAGCTTGTTGCCCGCCTGCCTGCTATTCTTATGTAATTTGCCCTTTTCTTGAAAGGAAAAAAATTATGTTGAAAAAAAGGAGAACTATGTGACGAAAAAGTCACGACCACCGATACTTTTAGTACAAGTATTCTATGTTTAAAAAACTAAAAGCTATGAAATATGGTAGATTAACTCACAATTGGCCTTGCTACAAGCCACATTAATGGAATAAATTGTGACAGGTTGCGATACATGAAACGGAAGAAAGCAGAACAAAAGTTGTACATTGAGTTTTATTCTTGCTTATCGGATGGTGTCGTCTCACCTAAGTTACTGTAATTAAGAGATTGTAGGATCGGGGATCGATTGATAATATGGATCAATTTAGTATGCTTAGATGAACACTGAAAGAGTATGCACAAGATTGTGCAGTCACTCATGAAGAACAGATGATACATTTCACCTTAGTTGGTGTAATTAGAAAATGCGGTGTATGCTGTAAATCATGTTAACATCATCTATGTCGTTAAATGTTACCAGGAAACCAATATTTACTCGGCTAAAACATATACACTATGGACACATTTATCATTAAATTTCTTGACAAAAACTGTATCTAAGGGGATAAAACCACCTCACTATGCAACGTGCCATTTTCCATTCTAATCCATGACTTGAGTGAAAAGGGCTCGTTGGTAATTTCCAAGATTCTAGCGCCCCGAGCCCATGTTCCATAGCCACCGTACCCAGTATGTCTAGCATAACACAACCACATCTTCTCGTATGGGCAGCACCAATCGAGCCCATGGTTGTGACCCACAAATATAGCCTGTAACCATAATAACGAATTATATTTGACTTTCATTTGGTATTTATAGAACAACAAAGTCTTTTAGCCACAAGAATCAATATTGCAAATTAATGTAAATCTTACTTTCACCGAAGGCCTTTGTTTAAGAAGCTTCATCATTCCCATTTCGGCATCTTGCGCTGCCACGGCTTCCTCAAACATCGAACCCACGCACTGTGTCTGTTTTGCTGCAACTTTCTTGGCCACCTTCTTGTAGGCTTTACTCGGTATATGCCAAAATACTATCTCTGGGATACTATTATACAATGTGGGTTATAGTTTAACTGTTAAAGTAACATGAACCAAATAATCAATAAAGCGGCATTAATTACTTATTCGAGTTGGTAAAATGGGTGACGTTACGGGTTGGATCAGTTTGGGTTGATGCTAATCTATAATACATTATAAAGGAGGAGTGATGTACCATATTGGAATTTTTACATGGGTACAATTTTTAAAGCAACAAGTATAAGAGAATAAAGCTTATTTCATAAGGGTATTATAGGGATATTGGGGACAATTAAGACACTTAGAGGGTTAGTAGAGTAATTTTATCTTTTGTTTTTAGTTAAAAGCTAAAATATCATTCCTATAGTACCCCTAACTCCCTTCACCTTCCCTCTTAGGCCATATGAAGAGCTCTCGTAATCAATTATTCATTGATTGTGTTTTATTTATACTAATCATTCATAACAAATTCTATTCCATTCCATAAAGAAACTTCCATTGATAGTATGGAGAGTTTTATCTTCATACACATCTAAATTCCTTTCATATGTAATTTCATTGTTAATGGTGACTAAAGAGCCGATTAGAACAAGATCCTCCCGCACAAGAAGATTTTGTTAGTAAACATAGTGGTTATAAATCAGAGGTAACCTTTTCTTAAACTCAATTCTACTCATGTCTTTATAGTTTATATAAATCAATTTTATACACTATATGTGATTTATTTCTTATTTTGACTTGTGAATTGTAGGTCTGTGGACTCAAACGGTCTTATGATATTCGTGAATTACATTAGGTGGAACTGATAACAATGTAATTAAATAATATACTTATCATATTGATCTCTTTTTTGTTAGTAACTAACTTCACTTATTTTCCTAATATTTCTTTGTGTTTATGTAGTTTTTTTGTTTGGAACCAACATTTGACTCAACCTGTTTTGAACTACTGTGAGAATACAAGTGTTGTGAAAGTAGTTGCTTGGTGTCCACATCTTCATGGACTTTTGGCTTCTGGTGATGGTACTGTAGATCGATGTATTCGACTATTCGGTTTTGGAACACGATTATCAATTCTCACCTGAGCTGCATGGATACTGGTAGTCTGGTAACTTTTCTCATAAAGATTTCTATATTTTTTTCAAAGTTTTCAAGATCATTTCAATCATAATATTCACCTTTAATCCACCAACTCAAACATCATACTATTGGATTTGAAATTCCACAAGCATTTTATGATTTTGATTGTCAATCCTAGAAATCGCATGCCTCAAATCCATGGTTGAGACCTAAAACTACAATATCAAACTCCAGGGAGATTATCTATACTATATTATAAAGCATGAGGGAAGGATTCCAACAAAATTTAAGTAATTACAACATATAATGCATATGGTACAATGCTCTAATGGAGTTAGTAAGAGGACAAAATAGTATTTTTATATGAATATTAAATTGTTCATGAAATAGATGTAAATGAATAATGCATGTATTAAATTAAAGGGGAGTCCATAAGTTTTCTATCAAATAATTTAATTGTTATAATATATATATATATATATATATATAATTACCGATCCCTACCAATTGCTACTATAGTATGACGTGAACTACAACGAAAAAACCAGACGATCTATAAACGTAACCGTTGCATAAAAACAAAGTCGGTTAGGGTTAAGTGATGTTTATAATGATAATAAATACTCAATAATAATGACGATAAACACTCAACAGTTTCTAAAGTGATATAACATTAATCTTGAAGTTCTTCACATAAATTTGTATGTATAAAAAATATGAATTAAAATAAAATACAAGTTTTATACTTGGAGTAATATTATGTTACGAAATTATATATATAATTTTCATTGAAATCTATAAATGTAATCCTAAAGAATTTAAAAAGACTAGGAAGTAAATATTAAAATGAAATTAAATGTATATGAGTTATAGATTTAATAATTATATGGTTAAAACTTCTTGACTTCATAAAACCAAAAGCCCAAATAAATAAGTATTACAACCTTTCATGTGCCGGTACATAATTAGTCTTAAGTAGTCAGTTTTTTTCGATCCTATAAATTGTGATGTCAAACAAGGGAAGGAAAAACAAATTATAGATTGTTGTTTGATTCCCTCTCAGTTTCATCATCTGTTGTCCCATGGTATCTCCACAACCACCTCACATGGATTATCAAATCCTCAAAACATTAGTAGCTACCTACGGAAAAACCAAAGTTGTACTAGACTTCCAAACCATCAAATCTCGTTGTGTGCCACCTCAAAGACTCGTCGACAGTCGCGGTTATTTTCTAGGTGCAAAAAAATAGAGTTGTGTCTAATTTCATTTGAGACTAAAAGAAGTACTTTTGTTTGATGTTAAAGTGAGGTATAATTTCTAACTTTTGTCTTTACTTGTAAATGTCATGGTACAATGGAATGCAAATAATTTTCAACTACTTGATTTGCTAAGATCAAGCCTTAGGAGTTAGTTGTCTAATGTCTATCGTAGAGAGAAAATTTTAGTAGCAACTATAACATGTTTATTACCATGTAAATCTTAGTTCTTTTTATCATGTGAACATAACTTGTAGAAATCTTAGATATTGTGTAAAAATAAAGCTTTTAAAAAATTTAGAAATTTCAAGAATTTGAAGATGTCTTTTAGTTGGTTATGATAACAAAATCCTCCATATTGGATATCCACATTAGATTTAAATAAAATAAATATTATCATGAACATTGATTATAATAACAATATCCGTATACATCAATAATATCTTTGAATAAAAGTTATTTATGAGGTTGTGTGCATAAAATGACATGTAGGTTGTATAACGACCTCCCATGACATCCTCAGTTCATTGACCACTTGATTATCTTAACCATTTGTCTTTCATTTGCGTATTGTCAACCCGCTGCAACGCGCGGGCTCCACACTAGTAGTAATAATATTTTGGATACAACTTTTGATCACTTTGACCCATTTTCATTTTTTAGGGTGCTAATGTTACAAATATTTGTGCTTGACAAGTTTTTAGAGTTAATAATTCCGGCTCATTTAGATCTGTTAAAATTGTGGTATTACTATTTACTACTCACCTTGAGTCAGGGTTCACCTCTTGAGATTTGTTGCGAAACCATTCAGACTGGATAGTTGATATAACCTCTGGGTATGATCCGCCGCCCGAATCCAGGAAGTACATGAACATTAAAGGTGACTTGTGCTCACTTTTCGGGGATACAATGGTATGAACGTAATTAGATACACTTGGCCATAGATTCCGAGGGCCAAATCGCGTGTATGACAATGGATTACGCCTTATTTCATTATTCATCAGCTCCAAACGCGTTGTCCCTTTAAAAGCACACTTGTCTCCCCCTGAAAACAAAACAAATCCTTGCGATTCAAAAGATGCGCGTCCAAAATCATCTAACAAATATCTCGTTTTGCAACTCACAAGTAGCATTTGCGGAAGGGCAGATTATTTGAGGGATTCCATACGATGAAAACCAGTCGATAGGCCACTCAAATGGTGCATCATCATGGTTACCAAACAAGCTAGCCCATGGTATGTTCCTAGCTCGTGTTGGCGATATCGCTTGATCCCAATACAAGCTAGCATTATGAATTGGTAAATTGTTTGCTGTGATCACATCTCCAAGATATACTACGAAATCTGTCACAAATTTGAAATACAGCCATCTTATATTAAAGGCAACTAACATAGTAAAGGTAGATATGGTCCGGATCATCCCTTTTAAAAAAAAATTGTGCGTCGAACCACTAGCTACGATTTCAGAAACTACATCCCAAATTGAATGGTTGGGTTGGCCAAACCAGGCCTTTTTGCCCGTCCAGAACCAATTATTATTTTAATTTTATAAAACAGAAAAATGATTTTATATTAGCCATAGTTATCAAATGCGTGAGGCGCACTCTAGGCACATACACTGTTCAATCGGTTTCAACGGTTTATAAACACGCCTAAACATAGTAAAAAAGATCATGGCCAAAATATTAATAACTCAATAATAAACTCTTTTTGGCCCAGCCATTATTATATACACTAACAAACCTGGCCTTTCAATGTCAAGAACTGTGGACATAACTTTAACCGAGTTCAAATCTTGTTGTGGACCCCAATCAGTCCATGCATCCTCTCCAAAATGTAGATCAGCAAATAAAGCCACCTTAAACGACGGTCCCTCATTGCCACCATTAAACCGTAGATAACCATCTCTCATGGGCTTATGCTGTAAAATAACGTCATCATCGGCTAGTCCATGTTCTGGACAAACAGTGACAAAGTTTTGGCAGATAAAAAACAGAACGGTGATCGTGGCGCACCAGTTGGTTGGCAAGTTGGCCATTTGTTGTTGAAGGTTGAAACAAGTGATTTGGTTTGCGTATGTGGTTAAGAAGGAGTATATGTAAAGTAGATGATTTCGATGATGGGGTGAGTTTTGGAGGATATGCCGACTGTTTATAGGAACATCCAACAAAAAACAGATGGTGTCATTTGTTGAGATGTCGCTGTCCACTTTATCTCTGACAACATTGTACCGTAAATTGTCGTTAACCCAGAACCCTTTTCATAATATTTTGATCTTTTGCTTGTTTTTTTCTACATACCTATATCCGCGAGCCAGAAGGCATGAGCCACAACCTCACTCGAACAGCTGCAGCGTGAGCAAACGTAATGGTCGTCGTGTGCGTTAATGGGAGAAAGTGAGCTTTGCTCACGCCGGACGCCGGTGCTCACCCCCAACCACAACAGGATCAAGTGACTGGGTTATTTGAGAGTGAAGTCGGTGGCTCGAGCCTGCTCGCTCGGCCCACAACGAATAGTCTAAGAAAGTAGAGTTTTAGTGATATCTATGAGATTCTTTAGTAATAGCAATAGTAATAGTAATTAGTAATCACACGTTTAGTTTCAATATTTGAGAAATTACTCATACTGTCCCAATTATTTACTATTCGGGTAAGCAACTTCTAAGTTCGTCTCGAGAGACAGACATGGACCGATCTAAGATCATCCAACAATCACTCATTAGGTATGACTGCCGGTCCTAAATATATATTGTAATTAGTTTAAGGTTGGTTCAGTCCAAACGTGAGAAAAAACTGATACTGTCAAAAACCCCAAAGGCTTGAAAAATAACCTAATAAGCTTTAAATTTTATGTTATTTGGTAAAATGACATTATGACAATAATATCCCCAAATCTTTGATTGTGTTTTATCTTTTATGGGCAAAACTGGAAACTGCATTTCTACTTTTGGAAATGGACATTTAATTTGGGACAACCAAAAATATAAAGATGGACATTTAAATTGGGACGAATGTAGTATAAGTGAGCAATAACAAACTGCGCCGCTATCCCTTTTTGAAATACAATATAAATACAATAAAAAGAAAACAAAATTATAAATCATATATAATTTTTTAAACTAAATCGTATATATATTTATAAACTAGGAAATGTGAAATTCACAAGTTGAAAATAAGTAACTCATGCTAGTAAAGTAAAAAAAATTATTATTATTATTATAACCTATTATTATATTTTAAAAAGAAATTGTGCACCATATTTTTGACCTTTGACTATTTAATTTCGTGGATAGTACAAGCCTATCAAATTAGATAGGGTTAATTACAAAAATATTCATCACCTTTATTGGTATTTACCATTTTACTAGTCTTCCTTCTTATATCATCTTGCTATTCCTGCAACTCAACACATATCAAGAAAAAAAATCTAACAAACTTATTCTTATTTTTCTTCTATTCAACCTTCCCTTCCCAACAACTCCACACAACTGTGGTGGACACCAGCTTTTCAAATGGGTGGGCACCGGCCTTTTAAATGGGTGGGCATCAGGCTTTTCAGGTAGAAAACATAAAGGAACCATGGATCTTACGGTGGGCACGACCCACCGTGAAATGTGGGTGGCTCCGCCAATGCTTGGCGGGATCAGATGGGTTGAACCCTTAGTGAGGGTCTCGTTGGAAATTGGGTAACGAGTAACAACTAAGATCAATAACATCTGAATCAACATCAATTTGATTAATCAAAATTAACTAAGTTACTTTAAACCGAAGCCAATCATCAACGCTAACTAAAGACTGCTAAGTGATTTCTTGCTTGCGAAAATCGATAAATTCAGTTCCCACTTCTTAAAAAATTCAGTAACAATATTTTCGGTATTGATATTGATGTGATCGACCCTAGTTGAAATAACTTATATCAGGGGGAGGGGTGTCACCCCGAACTACCCTGATTTCCTACAATCTTGCACTGCCACATTACTTCACTTCACTGATTCATTACCTTAAAACACCAATTTCGAGGCAGCACAACCCGAAATTTTTTATTTTTCATTTAATTATTATTTAGGTTTATATAATTTTATTGTTTCATTTAAATTTAAAAACAAATACATTAAATACAAAACGGTTACATGACCGTTAAAAAGCATTTAATAAAAAAAAATCATAAAAATATTCACCATATGAGTTCCAACCAACTCTTCCAAACCTACTAACAAAGAACCTACCATTTTTACCAATTCTTACCACAATTCCTCTCTAAAAAATCATATCAGTTTAGCCATTTCTTAAACTAAATCATCTCATAATGACACGTTGGATCGATGAAGAACAAACTACGTTGGTAATGGCTTAGATATACGTCCAAGAATCAAGGAAACCAGGTAGGTCTTCCTATTAAAATAACGTTTTAGCAAAATTTAAACAGTTAGTCAATGAATCTAACCTCACCATTGATCTACTTGCACGAAAGTGATCGGATCTTCATAATAAGTGTGACTGATGGAACAACCTCTTCAAAAGAACCATGAAGAGAATAGTGATCTAGCCGAGGACGTAGCAATAGAAGTCACCCAAGTCGAGTATACAAATAAGTACAACAACAGTTTTGACCATGTTTCGACACAACGGATGTTAAGACCTAGATTCGGTTATGAAGAAACAACGAGCGTAGTTACCTTAGTAGTAGGTGATTATGGTTGTCAACTCGTGTTACTGCAAGGACTATCCTTTGCACACACTCATGGTCAAGATCCAAACCTACAAGAAGAATAGTGGAAGGGTCGTACGAAGGGAGGTGACTACTAGGTAGTCGATGAGGACTCCAACATACAGACACAAAAATGGTGTTGGCTTTCTAGGTGAAACATAACATGTCCATACAAGGGAGAGGTGACCTCATTTATATAGGACATGCATGGGCTAAACATCACTAACCCTTAACCACGACGATGGGATTGGGCTCGGGTTAAGAGCTTGCCTCCCTTTGGCCCACATAACTAGTATAAAGACATGTAGTAATAAATGCTGATGAGAGAGAAATGGGATACTCCCTTGCCAAAGTACGACGTGGCGCGACGAAGGTGGCTGCAGGTAGCTTCTTTTCTGAAGCAACATGGTTAACCTTGCTTGGGGCGTCTAACGTGACATTTGGCCATTTGCAGGGCGACATGCAGTGTACAATACCTCTAACGATACTGTACAGGCATGGTTTCAGCATGTGCAGCATGGAAGCTGTCACGTCGTTGTGCCTAGCATTAATGTGTATTTTGTAATTAAATGGATATGTTTTGTATTTTTTTTTATTTTACAAAGTTATCATTGCATGGGGAAGGGGGTTCGAAATTGAAAACTTAAACCACTATGGTCGAACCTTTAACTTTTACCCGTGAAACCTACCCAACCCCAACTAACTCTGCCACCGACATCGATATTACCATGGCGTTGCCAAATCGGCGGTGGTAAGTGGTAGCGACATCGGTGGTAGGCGATAGAGTTGGTGGTGGGAGACGGTGGGGGTTGGTGACGGCGGTGGTGGGTGGTGACGATGATGGTTGGTGGTGTTTTACGATGTTGTTAATAAAGGGTAAATGAGAGATGGACTGGAAAAAAAACATGGGGATGGATGGAATGGTGAGTGAATGGAATGCCTTGTGAAATGGGTGATTCCATTCATTTGACCAACCAAACACACTATTTTTCATTACCTCATAATGGTTCATTCCATCCCCCTTCCATCTGTGTTGGTATAGGGTAATGGAGAGGGAATGGACGAGGTAATGGAATGGATCATTACCATTCCATGTCTTGTTTGGTTGCCATGTGGGAATGAAACAAAACATTACTTTGTGTTGTTGGATAGGCAGGAAAATATGAAGGAATAAAATCGGTGGTGAGTGGTTGTGGTGGGTGGTGGTCGGTAGCGGTGATTGTAGGTGGTGATATGTGGCGGTAGCGGCGGCGTTGGGTGGTGGTTGGTGGCGGTAGCATGGTGGTGGGTGGCGACGACGATGGTGGTTGGTGGCAACGACGGTGGTGGGTGGTGGCAACGATGGTGATGGGTGGAGGTGGATGGAGGTAATGGTGGGTGGGTGACGATGGTGAGTAGTGACGCTGATGGGTGGTGGTGGGTGGCAGTGGTAATGGTGGGTAAATGAAATTGTGGTGAATGACGGTGGCAGGTGGTGGAGGCGGCGATGGGTAGGTGACGGTGGTGGGTAGGTGACGGTGGTGGGTGGTAGCGGGTGGTGGCGGCGACGACGGTGGTGAGTGGTGACGACGGTGGTGGTGGGTGGCGGCGGCAACGGTGGTGGGTGGTGGTGGTGGTGGGTTATGGTGTTGTTAGTAAAGAGTGAATGGGGGATGAAATGAAAAAAAAAAAACATAGGGGTGGATGAAATGGTTTTGAGGGAATGAAATGCCTTGTGAAATGAGTGATTAGATTCCTTTAATCAACCAAACACACTATTTTTCATTACCATTTCATTCCATAATACCAAACGCTACCATTTTGCCTAAAATGTTGAATAGATATTGAGGGGGTGTTTGAGATTGATTATTCAAAACAGATTATGCGTTTTGGAAAAACAGGGGTGAAACTGCTTATATATTCCGTTTTGGTAGCCTAAAAAATTGATTATCTGCGTTTTAAAAACGCAAACCCAAACACTAAAAACCGATTATCTGTGTTTTCAAAACGCAGTAAATTAAAAATCGTATTCAAAACACAATCCCAAACAACATCTAGAAAGTGTGAGTGTAAAATGCTGTGAACTTCTGCCCGTGTAACCCAAACCACCTTCACTGCTAATAATACGAGATCCATACCCTCTCCCTCTTCCCTCACCGGATCCCCATCGCTTTCTCTCTCTCCGACTCATCGGACGGTCACTAAAGCCACATCTTCATCCATATCAGGTGAATTCGCAATCACAATGCCTAAAACCTTCACTCAATTATATTCCACATCATATAATTCATAATATAAATGCGTTACATTTCAGCGATTTTTCAATTAAACGCTGCCTTTTTATTTTAATACTGTTAATTTAGTTTGCTAGCATAGAGATACATGTAATCGGATATTATCAACGTTTATGCTTTAGGGCTATCAGATCTGCTAGTTTATTTTATTTTCAATTGTGCATTGGTTTTGTTCTTTTTTTTTTTTTTTTTTTGAACGGCATCTCGCTCAGGGCTATACATGAGCATAGTCCGGCCGACGTGGGATTCGAACCGGGCACTCCAGAGTAGACAATTTAGGGATCGTTTGTTATATGATTTGATCCGTTGATTTAAAAGTTAGATCAGGCTAATGTTATTGTGCACTATTCATGAATCTAGGCTTCAGTTAGAGATCTGCTATATTTTGTTTTCAATTCTGCATTTGTTTTGTATTTTTAGGGTCCAGTTAGAGATTGCATGTTATATGACTTGATTAAATGAATTAAATATTAAATTAGGTTAGTGTTGTTGTGCCAAAAGGTTTTTTGGTGAATCTAGGCTTTGATGTTAATTATTATGATGTTGCGCTAGAATGATATGCTTATCTCTCTGTTTTTTTTCAATTAGAGATCTGCTATTTTATTTATTTATATGTATTTTTTTCTTTTTACGATTGAGCATTTGTTTTGTTTTTTGAGGGGCCAATTAGAGAGTGTCTGTTACTATGTTTTAAAAGGCACGCTTAAGTGCAAAGCGCACCTAGGCGCAAATCAGTGTGCCTTATGTAACCCTAGGCGAGCAGTGTACGAAAAGCGCAAGAAAAACGCAAAAAGCGCACGAAAAGCGCAAGAAAAAAAAGCGAGAAAAGCCCGCTTTTTTATACATGTAGCTAAAAAGGTTGTACATTTTACTTAAATCATATATATATATATATATATGTTATTTGTATCTATATTTTGAGTAAATAATGCTAAAAACCTATAGCATATATAAAAAAAATATATAATTGTCTTGCGCCTCGCGTACGAAAAGCCCACCGCTTTTGCGCTTTGCGCCTCGGTTTTAGACCTCGTTGCTTTTGTGCGCTTCGCGCTTTTTAAAACCAAGGTCTGTTATATGACTTGATCAAATGACTTAGATGATTATGATGTGCTAGAATGATATTGCGTATCCGTCTATTATTTTGCAAGGTAAGTTATAAACGTTGTGCTATTGCTGATATATTATTGACATTATAGTCCTATTCAAGTGGTCTCTAAGACATGTTTATGTGACATTGTGACTGATATCATGATTCGTGGACTGTGTTTTTGTTTTGTACATCCACTTTGGCATGTATCTTATCATCGGATAGTTAATTCTCCAAGTCAGATCTCTTATTGAATTGCATATCAGATGGTTTGTAACTTGTGATGCAGGGATCATCTACAAGTTTGAAAACTAAAGCTTATTTCTTTTATCATTTTTATTTAGTTTATATTATGTTGGTGCTTATTTTTAATTACTTAATTTATTTCTAAGGTTGTTAGAGTCTAGTATAAATATTGTTCTTAGTTGATGTTTATGATTAGTTTTTGTTGATTATTGAATATAAGAACTGTGTCCTTGGAACCATTGGTTCGATTTATCGTCTTTGATTAACTAATCGTTCTTGAGCTATTTGTTTGCTTTCGCAACTGCATCAACAAGAAGGATACTGATATGGAATTCATGACATTGCTGTTCTTAACTGGATATTAACAACTTAATATAATTGTAAACTTTTGAAATTCTCAACATATGATCTGAACTAGAAAAAATCTTGTCATTTGCAACAGAAAATATGGAGAAATCGTGCTCTCTACTTGTTCATTTTGACAAAGGAACACCGGCACTTGCCAATGAGATCAAGGTAGCTCTTGAAGGAAACGATGATGCTGCCAAGGTAGATGCCATGAAAAAGGCTAACATGCTTGTGCTGAATGGAGAAACAATACCGCAGCTTTTTATCACAATCATTCGGTATGTTCTTCCTTCAGAGGATCACACAGTTCAGAAACTACTCCTGCTTTATCTTGAAAACATTGAAAAGACTGATTCCAAGGGAAAGATCTTACCTGAAATGATCTTAATCTGCCAAAATTTAAGAAACAATCTCCAACACCCAAACGAGTACATTCGTGGGGTAACTTTAAGGTTTCTCTGCCGTATCTGTGAAACAGAGATTATCGAGCCCTTGATTCCTTCTATATTAGCTAATCTGGAGCATAGAAATCCATATGTAAGGAGAAACGCCATACTTGCAATAAGTGCCATTTACAAGCTTCCACAAGGGGATCACCTTTTAGTTGACGCACCAGAAATGATTGAAAAAATGTTAACAACTGAAGCTGATCAATCGGCTAAAAGAAACGTGTTTCTTATGCTTTACACATGTGCACAAGACCGTGCAATTAATTACCTCTTGACCCATGTGGATAAAGTGTTTGATTGGGGAGAATCCCTACAAATGGTTGTGTTGGATTTGATTCGTAAAGTTTGTAGAACAAACAAAGGAGAAAAAGGGAAGTACATAAAGATTATTATATCTTTATTAACTGCACCTTCAGCTGCTGTTGTTTTTGAGTGTGCTGGAACATTGGTATCTTTATCGTCTGCACCTACAGCTATTAGGGCTGCATCCAGTACTTATTGCCAACTGTTACTCACTCAAAGTGACAACAATGTGAAACTTATTGTTCTTGATCGTTTAGATGAACTCAAATCTTCCCATAGGGATATTATGGTTGATATGATAATGGATGTGCTTAGGGCACTTTCAAGCCCAAATCAAGATATTAGGAGGAAAACACTAGATATTGTTCTTGATTTAATCACTCCTCGAAACATTAATGAAGTCGTTCTTACTTTGAAAAAAGAAGTTGTAAAAACTCAAAGCGGGGAGTTGGAGAAAGATGGTGAGTACCGCCAAATGCTTATTCAAGCCATTCATTCTTGTGCTGTTAAATTCCCTGAAGTTGCAGGCACTGTTGTGCATATGTTAATGGATTTCTTGGGTGACAGTAACGTTGCTTCAGCGATGGATGTGATTGTTTTTGTGAGGGAAATAATTGAAACGAACCCAAAGTTGAGGGTTTCTATCGTAACTAGGTTGATAGACATTTTTTACCAGATCCGGTCTGCAAGAGTTTGTTCATGTGCCCTTTGGATCATTAGCGAGTATTGTCTTTCTCTTTCTGAAGTGGAAAGTGGAATTGCAGTTATAAAACAGTGTCTTGGAGACTTGCCATTTTACATGGCATCAGAAGATGGCGATAATACTAATGAATCTGCTAGAAAGTCTCAGCAAGTCAACTCAATAACCGTTTCTTCTAAAAGGCCTGCTATACTTGCTGATGGAACTTATGCTACTCAGAGTGCAGCTTCTGAAACTGCTTTTACCCCACCTACTTTGGTCCAAACAACGTTAAACTCAGGAAATCTGAGATCTCTTCTTTTAACTGGTGATTTCTTCTTGGGTGCAGTTGTGGCTTGTACATTGACTAGGCTTGTGTTGCGTTTGACCGAGGTTCAAACATCAAAAGTTGAAGTCAACAAAGCAACGACTCAAGTGTTGCTAATCATTGTCTCAATGTTGCAACTTGGTCAATCTTCATTTCTTCCACACCCGATTGATAATGATTCTTATGAAAGAATTGTGGTTTGTTTAAGGTTACTATGTAATCCGGATGAACAAATCAAGAAAATATGGCTGCAGTCTTGCCGTGAAAGTTTTGTTCAAATGCTTGTGGAGAAACAGCAACAGGAAACAGAGGAAATAAAAGCCAAGTCTCAGGTTTTACAAGCACAACCTGATGATCTCATTGACTTTTATCATTTGAAGAGCAGGAAGGTAAGAATTTTGTTGTTATTAATATTGTATAAGTTGCATTATTTTTTGGTTCTTTATTTGACAAGATGGTCTCTAAGAATAATGCCATGAAATTTGTTACCTTAATTATGCGGTAGTGCTCTACCCATTTTTGCCTTTACTAGGAATGTTTCCAATATCTGATAAGCTGTAAGGTTTTCATAAGTTGTGGCATGCAATAGAGTAGTACACTAGTTTTATGCTTATAGCATTGCCTGTTTTGTGACCATTGGTTGATTATTCCCTGGGTGTTCATTTTTATTTCTACCTTTTGTGTGGTAAATTCAGTTGTAAGGCCTTTTTACTGGGTTACTTGTCTAATTTTGAAAAAATGGGTTTCATAGTGGCACAACGTGTGTTTTTCAGTTGTATTCTATCAGAGATTTTGTACATTTAACAATCCAAAATAGGTTAATGAGTAATAACTTCTGATTAGTATGGTTAACATTGACGATATATGTTATCAATAAAAGTATCTTGCACTCTTGCATGAAATGAATCTTATATGTACATAGGGTTACAAGGTGTTTTCACTATATAAAGAATAATGTTGATTCTGTAAGTTGAGTTTGCAAATATATTGTTCATACTCCATTTTATAAGAAGTGACCTTTTACATTTGCAACCCTAGTTTGATGAATTTAAGTCTTTTAAGAAAAAAAGAGAGAAATTAACAAAGAAAGGTTGAAGAACAAGATGAAAACCAAAAAAGAAAAGTAACAAGGAAAATTGAAGTACAAATGAAACAAAAAAAAAAATATTAACAAGTGTCTGTTTTGTTTTTGTTTGTTTTCTTCTGTATAGTTGTATTGTCACACAGAATGCAACAGGTGTTAACATGAAGTGGATTTCTTGAAGATATAAAGATATTATAGAATTTGGTTTGCAATTTTGCATGAAGCTGCTTATATTTTCGAGTAATTTAACATTTATGTTTAAATATATACATTCAAATGCATTCGGCACGAACATTGCAGAATTATTTTTTGGTTTTGGGATTTGTTCAATCCAATCTGTTTCATTCTTCTTAAAACCAACAAACACTAAAATTCCAATGAGCATTCAGCTAAATTGAAACCCTTTGCAAGTTGTCCTGATAGATTCCAGTTTTAGGGTTCAAATTTAGGAATTTCGTTTGTTGGTGTTCTAAATTCCTTTTCTAAATTATGTAACAAGCTGTGTAATATTTTTAATGTTTTTCAACTCCCCAGGGCATGAGCCAGCTGGAGTTGGAAGATGAAGTTCAAGATGACCTAAAACGTGCTACTGGTGAATTTATCAATGAAGGAGATTCTGCAAATAAACTAAACCGTATTCTTCAACTAACTGGTTTTAGTGACCCAGTTTATGCTGAGGCTTACGTGACTGTTCATCACTATGACATCATTCTTGATGTAACAATAATCAACAGAACCAAAGCAACCCTTCAAAATCTATGTTTGGAGTTAGCAACAATGGGTGACCTTAAACTTGTTGAGCGTCCACAGAATTACACTCTTGCCCCTGAATCAAGCAAACAGATTAGAGCAAACATTAAGGTTTCCTCTACTGAAACTGGAGTCATATTTGGGAACATTGTTTATGAGACTTCAAATGTTCTTGAACGCAATGTTGTTGTCTTGAATGATATTCATATCGACATTATGGACTACATCTCTCCAGCTGTCTGTAGTGATGCAGCTTACAGAAGCATGTGGGCTGAATTTGAATGGGAAAACAAGGTATCTGTCACTTCTGTTTATAATATTAGTTTTTTTTTTTTATTATTATTCATTTTTACCACTTTTTAGGTTGCTGTTAACACTGTAATTCAAGATGAGAAAGAATTCCTTGATCATATCATCAAATCAACCAACATGAAGTGCCTCACTCCACCGTAAGCCATCTAGTCACATGTGTTTTGTTTCTAGTTACTGTTAATGAGATGATAATATTTTATTTTGTTGGCTAATTACGGGTGCAATGGCTGTGCTTCAGGTCTGCCTTGGAAGGTTACTGTGGCTTTTTAGCTGCTAATTTGTATGCAAAGAGTGTTTTTGGGGAGGATGCTTTGGTAAATTTGAGCGTCGAGAAGCAGGCAGATGGTAAGCTAAGCGGATATATTCGAATAAGGAGCAAAACCCAAGGGATAGCTTTAAGTTTGGGGGACAAAATAACACTTAAGCAAAAGGGAGGTGCATGATCTTTGATTCCATAATTGGTAAGTAATCAATAGTTCTTTTTAAATAAATTAATAGGCTTTTTTTTTTTTTTTTTTTTTTGCTTGAAGTACAAGTATCAATATTGAGAATCACACGTATTTTATCAATCCGTTTACTTATGAGTGGGTTGATTTTGGTGGTGTTTGCATCTCAATCGGGTCAAATCAAAACATTTAGCTTAAAGGGGGCCTGGGTCTATTTTTAATTCATACAACCTCCTAAATTAAAGATTAGATTGTTTTCGTTATAATATTGTTTTGCAATCATAATTAGCATTAAATATATGTATATACTTTTATACAACGAACCCATTTTGACCCGAACACATTTTGGCCCATCACTCAACTCACCCACCGAGCTTACCAGCTCTTGCATTTTGTTTCAGATGTGTAACTTGGATTTCACAAAATTGTTTACTTTTAAAAGCTCCTGGGCCAGGTTTTGATCGCACAAGGGTTACTTGAATTTTGCAGAAAAGATTGCGACGAAGTAATTTGGATATTGAGTTTTATTTAGAGTAAGAGTTTGGATTCAAATTTGCGGACGGCATATTATATTTCTTTCAAGTTTAGTTAAGGCATTACCAAAATTTGTATTGTTTGTTGAAGCCATTTCATACATATTTGATAACTTGGATTTATTTGACATTGATTATCCATCCTACTTTCAAAGGTTATATACCGGTGTTCATGGAATTTGAAGCTTGATTCATATTCATTCTAGATTTGATTTCATGTTAATTTGGTTCAATTTAAACTAGTATACAGTAAGCTTTCAAATATTCTCTTGACTCTTCATATTTTTTCCTTTCTAAATCAATGTTCAAATTTTTGGACAAAAAAACAATTCTATGAAATAATAAAATATCAAATGATTAATTAATAATATTGAAATGACAACACTCAAATTTTAAGTTGGTCAAAGTATCAAATGGTGTGACTTCGTATGCAAAGGAAAAATGAGAGTGCTTTATCATCATACTCAGTTGGATCAAACTAAGCCGTGGGACGGGGCACCCTCGGCTTGGGTCATGGGGCTTGTGAAGCTGGCGAGGCTACACCGTTCCTCCTCCCTAGGCTTGTTTATGGAGCTTGATTTTGAGGCTTGTGGAAGCTGAGGAGAGAAGAGAGAAGAAAAAGTGAGGTTTTTGGGTGGGGATATCTCATGGGGTGTGTGTGATTGGTTGGTATGGTAAAATGATGGGATCCTTGGTTCCAGGTTAGTTTGTGCTTGGCATTTTCAGTGTTTATGCTACTCTAGGCTAGTTTGAGGTTGAAATGACGTGGCGTGGTGTGATTTGTGCACCCCAAGATACATGGCTACATGGGGCTTGTGCCCCTTCCTCCCTAATAGCAAAGCTAAGGTGGAGTTTTAGAAGAGTAAGATGTAAATAGCATTACCTCTACCTAGGGTCTGTTTGGTAGCCTCTTAATGAGGATCTGAATCATTCAGCTCTGAATGGTTCAACATTCAGACTATTTGTTTCAACCTAAAAAATGCTCTGAATGGAATGATTAAGAGCCGAATCATTCGGACTTGATGCATAGCTGAACCATTTAGCACTTAATTAACCAAACAACCCCCTAGTATGAATATAAAGGTTGCTTCTGGTGACACCTTAACTTAATAGTAGTTTTGCATTAAGCCTTGGATATAAGGCACATAACTAGGGTTGTAAACAAACCAAACTTTCAGCGAATAGTTTGTGAACTGTTTGGCGAGAAGTTCGTTTGTGTTCGTTCGTTTACTAAATGAACAAACATGAACAAAGGTCGCGTTCGTTCATTTATGTTCGTGAACTTTTGATAACGTGTTCGTTTATGTTTGTTTGTGTTCTTAGTTCATAAGGGTTTTTAACTTTTTATTTTTTATTTAAATACTTCAAATTTCTCAGTGGTAGATTATTTAATATATATATATATATATATATATATATTAGTGTATCACATATTAGCATTACTTTACCTATTTTGATTAACTATTATTTTGGATGGATTAAATGGGGATTTCAAGTTAATTATGGTAATTTCGTGTTTTATGAGACAATAGTGATCAAGATTATGTCAAGTATAATTGAGTAATTGGATTAGTATATTTTGGGCGGACAATGTTTGTGAAGAAAAATGTTGATTTTATTAAGAATTTAATATGTGTTTCTTTGTGCTCGGTTTTGTTTATTAATGTTTGTTTGTGTTCGTTAACATTCGTTTGTGTTTGCTTTTTCTGACACCTAAATTTAACAAATAAACCTAGACGAACACGAACAGTTCGTGAACACGTCATTTCCTTAACAAGCGAACACGAACAAAAAATCTCTCTCAGTAAGTGTTCATATAAAACATATATAGTTTTCGAAACAATTTTCTTATCAATTTATTCATGCTTGATATGGAATTTTCAATGCATTTTAATAGGCTAGCTAACAAACAAAGGAAACTAACCAAGTATACCAAATACATCCAACATAGTATAATGTTCACTTGATTTCCGATTATCTGATCCGATATACATTATTGGTTTAGATTTAATTGTACTGCATCAACCTTTTGTCATTACGTCTCCTGGGTAGCTTTAGTTGTGCATTCAATGCTTTTGTGCCTTGTGCCACCATGATCAAATACACAAAGCAATCAGGTATTCAGGTTGTTTGCATTGTTCAAATTGTCAAATTTTATGACTAAAACCTTGTTAGAAATAATGACCAAAATCACAAAATCTTTATTAACAAAAACTTCAAAATATTCAGAACAAAAAGATCTATAAAACTGTAACACCCAAAAATCTAATTAATAATAATCATGACTAACCCATTATGATCATGGGTTAAAAATAATCTTTTGAATACTAATCTCGAGTCACCTAATTAGCATGAGTATCGTGACTAATTATTCAATAGGTTAAACCTCAAGGACCAAATGTGTCATAGGGCCAAAGTGTCAATAATAATATTGATAAAAAAATGTGGTGGGATGGTCAGGCAAAACCAACGACCAAAACACACACCCCCAACACACACTTCACCTTCAACTCAAAATCTGCCAAAATCCCTTCGATTGCAGGAGGAATCATCACTTAAATCTCTGCATTTTAACATAAAATGAATCCTCATTGAAATCTGATAATAAGGTATGTGACAATTCATGATTTAATGATAACTTTTGCCAAGGGTTTTTCTTGATGTTAAACCATAGGGTGTGAAATTGATTATAAGAGGTTCAATCTAGATTAGTAAAGACTAAGAAGCTGCAAAATCAACCTAATCAATGATTAATTTAGACAATTAGTCATTATTGCTAAAAAGCTATGTGTTGAAAGAAGTAGGTTTTGATTATTTGGCATAAAACCTACAAATCTTGAGTTTATGTTTGTTGATTGATAAATGGCTGCCAAATCATGGGTAACACCATGGTATGAACCATTGAAGTTGGAAATTGGTAGGTTAGCTAGTTCATTGGTGTAATAAGGTGAATTGCAATTTATGCCTACCAAGTGTTTGATGAATTGCCTAAATGAAAACTGGAAAATTGTTAAACTTAGCTTATGAAATCATTGGTGAAGATGTCACTAATGTTGATTAAACATTAAGTTGGATATGTTAACTTATGTTGGTCAAACATGAGTGTATTGATAATCGCTTGGTGTTTGTTTAGGCGGATCAAGTGGAACCACGAAAGTCAAGGGAGAAGGCGATACTCGCCAAAAAGGGAAGATTTAAGGTACGTAATAGTTCTTAGTCATTTTCTAATGGAATCGTTGCACTTAGTTATGAAATAGTGTTCTTATGGTGGGAAACCTTGTTATCTGGGAATCATAGATATAGAATGCGATAGACATGTGCACCCGACACATACGTAGTCCTCGGGCTATAGAGGCGGAGGTGTGTCTAGAAACCTTAACATGTTAGCAAACCATGGTAGAATCGAGAATCCTAGTAACCATGATGCAATGGTTATCATTTTGCATACCCAAACGGTTCAAAATGGGAGCTTACTGTCACGGAGTAACTCTTTTGACTCACGTGCGGCTCTTAGACTCCTTCTAAGATCAGCATTTGACCCGACTATGATGTGATTCGGAAGTGATAGATGTAAGAGTAACAAGATTGGTAATCAAATAAACTTTTATTGATTACAAGGAAGAGTAATACAAGAGCTTTATAATGCTTTTACAAGGTGAATGCCTTAGTGTTTTTGGAGGTGATTAGCAAATGAGCCACTATCACCTATTTATACTAGTCCCCTATGTTCTAGATTATTCTAGAGTTTTCTATACATAATATCTATGATGTTTACATAGATCTTTCTAGAATCCTAACCCTTAATATCTTGGATATTTTGTTGGACTCTTCTAGGCCCTTCTTGATCTTTTCCATGCTTCTAGGCTGGTCTAGTGCAGCCTAGAATGTTCTAGAATGTTGCACCTTGGTGTAGCCCAAAAACGTTGCCTTCTGATAAGAATTTGGTGCTGTTTGAGTTGAATTTTGAGCGGGTCGTGACATTACGCTCAAGTAGCATAAAAGGGAACAAGACCAAGGTATAAGCAATCCCGAGAGGATTGTAGAACCCGAGGCCTCCCTATAGTCAAACAAGCCCGAGGTATAAGCAATCTCGAGCGGGTTGTAGAGACCAAGGCATATGAATGCTATGATCAAACTTGACTACGTCTTGAATGATCTTATCAATGCAGCCCTTGATTATGAAAGGTTGGGAGTCATGGGTTTGGGATTGAAGGGATAGGGAGCCTAATCTAGGCGGACGCGGCCTCCCTATCCCCGCTTAAAAGAAGATCCGCAAAAACGGCCACACAGCAAGGTTTCGGCGGAAAGGACTTGGGTTGCAACACTACACATCTGTGTCAAGCACGCGCGCGTCTACCAACGCGCGGGCTGCTTCATACCACAGACATTCCAAGTACGATGTATGGAAGATCAAGAGTCAGTAATCTGCATGCAGAGGATCACAGACACCATCAATTAGATAAAGACATGTGTCCGCAGCTGCTCAACAACCACTAAGGTTCAACAGTGACGTGACTGGTTCCATGCTTCCACCATGTTGCCAATACTGTTCTGACCAGGCATGCTCACCTTCTGCCAGAGACCACATCAGACGCCGGCAGGTGAGTCAACCATACTGATCCAGAACAACATACCGACAAGGACCAGTCATGGGCCGCCACGTGTCCCCCGGTAAGATCACCGCTGACGTCATCTACAACGGATGTCCTTTTCCCGCCTTTCTCAGAGGCCAAAGAGAGTTGGGCCAGGCTAAGGGCCAAGGATCCCAAGACTCATTATGGGCTTCTTCTCAAGCACATGACCTCCATTATAAATTGAAGACATCAACTCCCTTCAAGGGGATGGATAATTGATCACTTGTAACTTAGAGCTAGGATTACTTACTTTGTACTCTCTTAAGCAATAAGATCCTCGGCTCGTTACAGTGGACGTAGGTCAAGTCTGACCGAACCACTTACATCTTTGTGTTCTTACTTTACTTACTCACCACACACTCACTCACATTACATTTCTGGGTTAATCCAAAGGTCTGGGTAAAGGAACGTACGTGTAGTAACATAAGTACAACCCCTCGGTGATTAGTGATAATCCCCAAGATACTTATTATTTCTTCATTGGCGCCATCCGTTTGGTTACAAAATTCTCTTCTTTTAACCCACCCATGGCTGAACCCAACCCCAACACAACTGTCATCAACCAGGCTGAGGACGTCGACATCCAGCTCACTGGAAACGACGACACCCCAGCCACGGTCATAAAACAGTCCACCTCACGCATCCAGAAACCTGTTCACGAGGTGCGTGACGAGGAAATAGATGAAAGCAATGGCGACGACTCAGACGAAGATCCAGATCAATGGCTTCTCCGCCAAAGTACCAAAAGCGCCGCTATCTACCAGCGGATGCTCAAGAGACAAGCGAAGAAGAAGGGCAAAACCCTGACCTATGGCTCTTCACCAAAAAAGAGCCACAAGAACAAAGAAACCCCCGGTCGTCGTAATGGTTGCGGTGGGGAGCTCGGCGGAAACTCTGGAGCTCGGGGCCGCACCAGCACACACGGCGAGTCGGATGGGTACGAGTCGTCAAGCACGGACTCTGACCGCAGAGGAAAGGACCACACCTGTCGCTCACATCGCAAAGATGTGGACGACGACTTGGTTAAACCCTTCCGCCCAAAATCTTTTGTGGAAAAATCAAAATTCGTCGCCCGTATAGCGACGGCAGCGATCCCCAGAACAGCCAAACTTCCCAGCAGCATCGGCAAGTACGATGGCCTGCGTGACCCAGACGACCACATTCACGACTTTGAGTGTGCCGGGAGTTCGGTTAATTGGCCGGTCCAAGTTTGGTGCCACCTCTTTGCCCAAACACTGACCGGCGCAGCTAGGGTTTGGTTCGACAATCTCCTGGCGAGGAGCATCGCCGACTTTGACGATCTCACCGACAAGTTCGGTAACCATTTCTCACATCTTCGGAAGCACAAGAGAGACAAGGCGCACATTTTTTTGTGTCGCCGATACGACCACGAGTCCATCGAAGATTTCATTGTCCGGTTCAACAAGGAGGCCCTACAGATAGGCTGCGGTGAAGAATTAACCCGCGCTGCGTTCATCCACTACGTGCACAGCCCGGAACTCATGAAGTGCCTTACAGGAAAAGACGGCATCCCAGAGTCCTGGGACGAAGTCATTCACTCCGCCAAGATATACGCCTCTTCGGAAAAGTCATTCAATCAAATGCATGGTTTCCAGCAACATCACCATAATAATAATAATAAGAACAAGGGGAAATCCGTTTGGAACCGCATCTCCGGCTCAACAGACGAGGGGAAGTACTCCCCCGCAAATGATGCTCGCCACATCATTAGCGGCAAACATTCAAGGGAACAGCGTGGTCATTCCAAGAAAAACCACGACTGAACCCCACTGGTCAAGAGTCCATCCCAAGTCCTAAAGACGGAACAAGTCACCCTCAAGGACCCCAAACCCCTTGGGAGGAGACGCAACGTAGACACATCCAAGTTCTGCGAGTACCACAACGACTTCGGCCACCTCACAGACAATTGCTACAGCCTAAAGATGGAAATTGAGACTGCCCTGAAGTCTGGGCAACTGGGTCATCTGGTTAAGAATGTCCATTGCGCGGCTAAGGGCCAAGCTGGCGGCGATACGCAAGCGGAAGGGTCACGGAAAAAAATACATGACTTAAACACGCACACTGCCACCATCATCCCGCGCCAACAATGCAATATGTCAAGGCCGGGAAAAAAGAGCCAGCAAGGGAAAAGAGCCCGGGTACCAATAAGCAACGACTCCTGTAAGGAGGCGGAAGTCATCCTACCCAAAGTCCGCGGTGGGGCATCTTGCACCGCCCCTCTAGTCATCACTGCCGTCTTCGGTCACTATCGAACAAGGTATATGTTCATGGACGACGGCAGCAGCACAGACATCATGTATGACCAATGTTTCCAATAATTGGATGAGGAGGACAAGGCAAAACTTGTCCCGATAAACGAACCGATCTCAGGGTTCATCCATGAAACCATCGTGCCCCGTGGTATGATCTCTATGCCAGTAACAATGTCTGATGGCACAATTGAGCGCACAAAAATTTGCGATTTCATGGTTCTGCCATCGAACTCCAATCACGACATCCAACTGGGTCGCGAGGGCATCGTGCGCTTCAACGCCAACGCCTCCACAGCTCACGCAATGGTGGGATTCCCAACCAAAACCGACATCGCAATCATTCGAGGCAACAAAGACTGTCATGCAGCTGAAGCCGCCAAACCGCCAAAAATGGGCAAAATAGACGCCCGCATGGAACCGGAAAAATGGGTTCTCAACCCTAAATTTCCGGAGCAAACGGTGGTCATAGGCCATGCAACCTCCGACTCCATCCGCAACCACTTGAAACAGCTACTGATCCACAACATAGACGTGTTCGCATGGCAACCAGCGGACATGGTTGGCGTTCCGCGAGAAATAGCGAAACACAGGCTTAACGTATACCGATCAGTCGAGCCAGTGGTTCAAAAGAAGAGAAGCATGGGGCCGGAGAAAAAAAAGGCCATGAACGAGCAAGTCACCGAGCTGCTCAACGCGGGCATACTACGACCCATCCGATACCAATCATGGCTCGCAAATCCAGTCATGGTCGCGAAATCTAACGGCAGCTGGCGCATGTGCATTGATTACAAGGATCTCAACAAGGCGTGCCCCAAGGAATGCTACCCCCTGCCGGAAATCCATCTAAGGGTGGATTCCTTGGCCACTTACCGCTTTAAGTGTTTTCTTGACGCATACAAGGGGTACCACCAAATACAGATGGCAAAGGTAGACGAGGACAAAACCGCCTTCCGCACTGACATGGGCACGTTCTGCGAAACAAAAATGCGATTCGGTTTAAAGAACGCGGGCGCCACATACCAGCGCCTCATTGTGACATCCGTCACCCTCGTCTTTCATCTAATTAACAATAATAGCCCTTCAAATATTTCCGTTATAGTCCCTATGCCTTTCAACGTTTTCAAGTCTGTTAAAACGTGAGTTACTTTCAAATCTGTAACTTAAACGTGAAAAGTTTAATAAAAGTTTTGGGAAATAGCAATTTTATTTATTTATTCAATTAATTTTAAATAAAAAAAACATAAGTTTAAGTTTATAAAGTTTTCAAAGAATTTTGGTTAAATTATATTAACTTGGTTAGTGTTTTATAAAGAGAAAACTAACTAAACTAGAATAAAACTAACTAAGTTTAAGTTGAGGGACCTTTTCTGCCAAGCATCCAAACTTTCAAATCTATTTTTGCCTTTCCCTTGCCCTCGTTTTTCCGAACTGAATTCCGGCCACCGGAATATTTTCCGGCCGGATTCCGGCAGCTCCAAACTAGCCATTTAACAATCAATTAACGCGATTTAATAATCTCTAAACGTTTCTCCATAAAGTGGTAACCGAATCCTACCTCTAATCGTAACAATAACGCGTTTTATGGCGTTTTAATTGTAACCGTTCGGACCTTTATGACACCTTAAAAAACGCCACTTCACTCGTCCATTATAAATCGTTGTCTCCATTATCTTCCTGCACCTACAAACATCATAAACCCACATAAAAATCTTTCGAATCGTGTCCAGAAACGTGGTAATTGGTCTCACGAGTTCGGGTCTGCACATCGGATTTTCGAGCTTCAAAACGTATTGTGAGTCTCTAGTTTCTATGCCATTTTGATCCTAGTAGTGTCCTCTTTAAAATCCCTATCATTTCAGGGCTTAATCTTGTCTTAATCGGGTGATTGTATAATTTAGGGTTAGGGTTCTTGGCTAGGTGAATTGGGGAAGAAGATGAGCTTTACTTAATGTTTAAAAATAATTCTATGTAATCAAAATAACAAAAGCAAAGTTGGTCTAGTGGTTGAGATGCTCATGTAATACAGAAAGGAGCATGGGTTCGAGACCCATGACCAGCATCCCTTTTCTTTTTATTTTTGTTCCTTTTGGCTAGTTTCATATTTGCTATATTTAGATTATATAATAATTATTTATAAATCTTATAAATTTGAAATATTTATAATAAATTCAATTTTGATCCAAAAATTATAAAAATTTAGGTGTAGTATCTTGACACCAAAAAAAAATTTGCACACTTTTATTTTCTGGAAAATATCTTATTTTTATATTTTTGTTGAATTAAATTGTTTAAACCATATTTAATTGATTAAAAATTCATTTTTAATGATTTTAATCTCAAACATTTGAAGAATTATTTCTTATCATCATGAACTGAAACAAAAAATTATTGGTTTAGAAAACACTTATTTTTATTAATTTTCATATTTTAATCATTTAAACATGATTTCATTCTATTAAATCGGTTTTAAAAATAAATAAGTTTATAAAAATTATGAGAAAATTATTTTCATCGATTTACATCATAAAGAATCCATTTTCTATAAAAATAACATTTTTGGATCATGTCTTGCATTTTTAATCTTATTTATGTTTAATTAGACGTAATTGAACATTTATTTATTTACACTATTTAAACATCTTTTTTATAAGTACTTTTCTTATAAAATGGAAATGTTTTATGTTTGAAAATCTTAATTACCATTTGTTAAATCATTGTGAAACACATAATTATTTATTTACACATTTATGATTATTGTATTTATTTTAATTTAGTTAAAGTAATTAACTAAATTATTTTGTCTTAATTATTCAAACATATTTTTTTTTCAATAGGTAATCATCATATTACGTAAACCATATTCACAAACTTTGGTATGTTATTATACAACTTTTACATTAACGCGATTTATTATAAAAAAAACTCTAATTCCCCAAATCGACTTGGTAAACCCTAATGCCTTAGACCCTAGTTACCTTAGACTTTTTAGACACTTCCTTATTAGTATTATTACACATTATAGGTCGAATTCCTCGGAATTCCCATTACTTAACTCACGACCGCTTAAGTTGGATTATTGATCGCTTTCGCAAACTGTGAGTATATATTTCCCCTTTTTACTATTTACTCTTTTGGGGTGACTCATGTACAATTATTACTAAACTTATGTGTATTATTTATAACGCAATGTGCTTTTTGATATGTTTTGTGTGAATTGTATGAACGATTTGTCAAAGTCATTAACCTTTGGGCCGCACCTAACAATGAGTATTACTACAAATTATATCCCTTGGTTACTTACGTGAACGAGTTAAGTCCTTGGTCATTGTTATGGTTTTCTTGAACGATGTGTGAACGATTATTGAACGATGTGAGGCTTGATTTTGAACCTTTTACATATTACATATATCAAAGCACATATATTGCTAAACACTTTTCTATTATATGTATTCAAACAGGGTATGCTCACCAATACATTTTCGTATTGACCAAATTATTTTCGTACATGTTTCAGGTTCTTATGAGATCACTTCTAAGCTTTTGGAACTTAGGCTTAGATTGAGATTACTGTATTTTAGTTTTAGATTGCTAATTTAATTGTTGATTTTCTTCCAATGTAATAAATTATTAAATTCAATGTATCAGTATTTACACTTTTAGTCCATGAGCTATTGAACAATCGTCACTACGTGACACCTCGATGTTTCCGCCATCGGTTGGGGTGTTACAGATTGGTATCAGAGCCATGGTTATAGGGAATTAGGTTATTAGAATGCCTTTTAGCCTAGTCTATAAGTAAGTTTACTTTCACGAGTCCTCTCGTGTATACTTATGTTATTTCTTATATTTTCTTCCAAGATACTTTCGCTATGATTCTTTCTCGTTATTCTTTTGATATTTTGCTTGGAGAATAAGACACTCGTATTTCACAAACGAAACGATATCACCAAGTTAGGAGTGACATCCATACCTTGATGATTAGTTTCATTCCTCTATATGTTATACATCTTTGGAATATACATTTGGGATAGGAGTTACATCCACACCTCAAAGAGTATTTCCTTCAAAAAGGAACTTAACAACTAAGCTAGGAGTGATATCTTTAACTTAGTGATTGGTTTCATTACACAATCGTTTTCAATTTTGAAATACATCTTTGAGTTAGGAGTGAAATCCACATCTCAAGGATCTACTTCTGCATCTCGTTTTTAATCTCGCTAAAGTTTTGGAATTAACTAGTGATGGGGCACGTGCAATCTGGAAGGGTGAGCGCCTGTATCCTGAGTTTTCTGTCTAGGCCTGGCATTTCGCATAAATCCCAATCAGACGAGGGACCCGTATGCCGACCTGGGAACTCTCGGGATGAGCATTCACTTATAGGCTAAAGTACGCCCCCACAAGTCACTAATAACATTTCAATTACTTTAGTTAGTCAAAGTTTCCTATGGAAACAATCTCAATGTTTTATGATATTGATATTTATGCTTTGTTTATCATTTGAAGACTCAAATGATAAATTATGAATTTTCTTAAATATTGGTAAATCTATTCGTATTACATACATTGATTTTTATCATTCACGTCATTTTGAATCTTGGTCTTTTAAAACACATTAGATTTACACATACTTCATGAAATGGTTTCATTTTGCATTTCATAAACTTGTATTGCATATTTTAAAGGTCAAATGTAAACCTTTTGTTTTCATATGACGTATCCAATATATGTTTTCGGGAGAAATTTGCAACTAATAATAAGCCTTATAACATTTTTCAAACTCGACTTCTCGTAAACACATGAAAATGTGTATTTACGAAGATTTTTCAAATGAACCTGTTTTGAATCTAAAACACACTTCGATTTCTAAAAAGTTATCCTCATGCATTACTACTATCCTTTCAACTATATCACAAAGTTTGAGCAAACTACGTTTTGATAAACGAAAATCTATCTTATTACACTCGCATTAATTATTAGTAGTTACTCTTACAACACTGGTTTTTTAGCATTAATTTAACTCGTTTTGAACGATTTACTCGATTTATATTATACTATTCTTTCAATAAAAATTTTATGCTATACTTATATACTTGCATGGGCGCATATTTGGTATGCATATTTTCTTGGTTGTTTTGAGCAAAACCCTGTTATACTTTACATTATTTTGCTCATCGTCATGGTCAACGAACATACTAGTTGATAACTCGTATGGGATCTAAGCCAGTGCCCACGTACGACTCGGATTAGAGTATTTCTTTAATCCGAGGGGAACGGTGTAAATCTCGGAGTTTATCAATATAGGTGTTCAGAGCCCAACAATGAACAGAAGTTACCGGTTAAGGGTGAACCCGAAAGGGAAGAACCTCTAACCATGTCTATTACTTACCTATTACTCTCATTACGGTTAAAGGGTAAACCCGAAAGGGAAGAACCTCTAACCATGTCATTGTTTCATTGTAGTATCAATTACTTAGCATATCCTAATTGCATGCATTTGTTTCTACTATTACTTAGGATAGGTTATGGAAAAGCATAACACCCTAGTGTAAGGTAAATCGATGATTACGGCCCGGAACGCAATCATGGGTTTACAGGTACATGGGGGTGGTGTGTAATTCTATTTAGGCTATTGGTAGACAATCAGTACGAGTCCAAAGTATCGGGAGTGTGGTGGGTTAGCTGCGGTACACTCTATATATAAGCATAAACGATACCGCGGGAACGGACTAGGAGTTTGACCAAGAACCTACCCATTACTTTATACTTACCTCTTCATTAGATCGTTGACTAATAGATGGCATTTTCGATAAGAACGTTCTTACACGAACTTCAATTTGTCTTCCTAGGGTTCTTCGCTTGACCACCAACACAGAAAACACGAACCTTGTATACTCTTACACTCGCTGTTAGTTGCAATCCGGTTGTATGTCCTTAATAAAGTTCAGTCAGAAACCTTTCTAAAGTAGGGGAGACTACCTTCATTAGTGCTTCTGCCTTCACCCGTTACATATTCCCAAAACCTTTCTCATTTAAATTTCTCAACTTTCTAAACTTTGGGTTAACTGTCAAAGATTTTGAAACTTTTACTTTGGATATTAGATAACTATTTTAAATCTGGTCAAATCATAAATGATGGATATATATATATATATATTTAAAACCTACTTGACTTTTATAACGCCTTTTGGTTTCATAGTAACCTCCACTTGAAAGAAATTTCGAGACGAAATTTTCTAAAGTAGGGGAGACTGTGACATCCGTCACCCTCGTCTTTCATCTAATTAACAATAATAGCCCTTCAAATATTTCCGTTATAGTCCCTATGCCTTTCAACGTTTTCAAGTCTGTTAAAACGTGAGTTACTTTCAAATCTGTAACTTAAACGTGAAAAGTTTAATAAAAGTTTTGGGAAATAGCAATTTTATTTATTTATTCAATTAATTTTAAATAAAAAAAAAAACATAAGTTTAAGTTTATAAAGTTTTCAAAGAATTTTGGTTAAATTATATTAACTTGGTTAGTGTTTTTTAAAGAGAAAACTAACTAAACTAGAATAAAACTAACTAAGTTTAAGTTGAGGGACCTTTTCTGCCAAGCATCCAAACTTTCAAATCTATTTTTGCCTCTCCCTTGCCCTCGTTTTTCTGAACTGAATTCCGGCCACCGGAATATTTTCCGGCCGGATTCCGGCAGCTCCAAACTAGCCATTTAACAATCAATTAACGCGATTTAATAATCTCTAAACGTTTCTCCATAAAGTGGTAACCGAATCCTACCTCTAATCGTAACAATAACGCGTTTTATGGCTTTTAATTGTAACCGTTCGGACCTTTATGACACCTTAAAAAACGCCACTTCACTCGTCCATTATAAATCGTTGTCTCCATTATCTTCCTGCACCTACAAACATCATAAACCCACATAAAAATCCTTCGAATCGTGTCCAGAAACGTGGTAATTGGTCTCACGAGTTTGGGTCTGCACATCGGATTTTCGAGCTTCAAAACGTATTGTGAGTCTCTAGTTTCTATGCCATTTTGATCCTAGTAGTGTCCTCTTTAAAAGCCCTATCATTTCAGGGCTTAATCTTGTCTTAATCGGGTGATTGTATAATTTAGGGTTAGGGTTCTTGGCTAGGTGAATTGGGGAAGAAGATGAGCTTTACTTAATGTGTAAAAATAATTCTGTGTAATCAAAATAACAAAAGCAAAGTTGGTCTAGTGGTTGAGATGCTCATGTTATCCAGAAAGGAGCATGGGTTCGAAACCCATGACCAGCATCCCTTTTCTTTTTATTTTTGTTCCTCTTGGCTAGTTTTGTTAGGACAAAGAGGATTGGTGAAACCACTTTTGGAAACCTTAGTCTAATTCACTTCTGTCATTTTGGCTAAGTATAGAAGTACTGAAGAGAAGACAAGAAACTGCTGAAGAGAAGATATGAGAAGTGCTGAAGAAGAAACTTCATCAGAAGTTCTGAAGTCCAAACCAGACAAGTTCACTTCAGAAGTACTGAAGACAAACTACTCATCAGTAGTTTGTCATTCATCAGCACTTAGCATCAGATATTTTCCACCGCCTTTTGTATCAGTAGTTTTATTGTTTATTATTACTTTTAGCTGTAATTGTTAGTTTCAATGTTGCAACTTGTGCAACTTGTTTCTGATGTTTCTGTACTTGCTTTTTGGGCAAGATACATGTATGTAAACGTCTATAAATAGGAGGCTTCAACCTTCTATTTTAGACATTGATTTTAATAGAAAAATCCTTCAAACACTTTCACTGTTCTATTCCATTTCAGTATTTATTGTGAATCTGTCTAAGTATCTAATTCTCATTTACTGCTTAGATTCATAATAAATACTTGTCATTATTAGTTTCAATCATCAAGGGGGAGTAATAACTCCTCTTAAGTATAAAAGTGTTGCTTTAACTTATACATTCCGCTGTGCTTATAATCTGATATACAAGAGCTTGCTAAACACTTAAGTGTCAAAGATAGCAAGTTCTTACTCAAACAAAAGAGCATACTGATCCAACAATTGGTATCAGAGCATTGGTTTATCTGATCACATATCAATCTAACAAATTGAGAATCAGACACAAAGCTCTTATTGATACTCAATAAAAGATCAAAAATTCACTTTTTATCAAACATCCATCACTTAAAAGAGTCATCTGACAAATCAATACTCTTTAAAATGGATCCACATAATACTGGTTCTGCTACTAAACCTGCCATGCTTGTAAGAAATGAATACAACATATGGCAAAAGAGAATGGCACATACCTTGTCACAAACCAACACAGGTTGTTGGAGATCTGTGATATATGGTCCTCACAAACCAGTAAACATAAATCTTGAAACTAAAGTTGAGGTTCCTAAAGAACCAAAAGACTATACAGATGATGATTTCCTAAAACTTGAGCTAGATGCAAAAGCATTCTCTATGTTGGCAATGGCTCTCCCAAATGAGATATACTCTGGCCTTTTACATTGTGAAAGTGCCAAAGAACTCTGGGATTGTCTTAAAGAACAGTTTGGAGGAACTGAAGAGGTGACTGCCAACACCAGAGAGATTTTAGCTCAACAATATGAGACCTTTGCTCATATTAATGGGGAAACTTTAACTCAACAATTTGAAAGATTCTCCTCATTAATATCTGAGCTAAAGTTAAATGGTCAGACCTATACAACAGTATCTATGCTACATAGATTTTTAAGGTCTTTACCAGACAAATGGGAAACATACTCCATTGTTTTAAGATCCTCACCAGATTTTAGCTCCCTCACTCTTACAAAACTCCATGGGAGATTACTTACTTTTGAGAGAGAAATTGATCAAAAGAAGAAATTGCAATCATCTGGTAAAACTGCTGATGACTACCTACCAGGTAGTACAACACTTTTGGGACAAGACTCACCAACTTGTTCCTATGGATCTTATGACAACATTGACATAACAACTGGGATCTCATCAGAAAGATCTTTCCCAGGTTATGACAATGATGACCAAAGTCAAACTGCTGATAATCTATGTTTTATCATGGATGATTTGAAAAACTTTAGCAGTGAAGACTTAGAAGAAATGGACATTTTACACCAACTGGCCATGCTAAGCATTAAAACTAACAAGTTTTATAAAAGGTCAGGAAGGAAATTTCCAGGATTGACCAGTAATACAAAAATTGGTTTTGACAAATCTAAACTGAGATGTCACAAGTGTCAGAAGTTGGGACACTTTGCTAGAGAGTGTAGAAACTCTAGCTTTAACCAATCACAATCTGGAAATAACTTTAACCCCAATTATAATAGGAATAATGGAACTCAAGGGAGTGCTCATTTTGTACAGGCACAAGCTCCTCAACAGCAATACATGCCACAAGTACAATATGTTCAAATGCCTGCTCAACAGATGCAGAGCCAACAATCAATCCCTCCCTTTCCAGCTGCTCAACATCCTCCACAGCCTCAACAACCCTCTCAACAAAGTCTTTTCACCTCAGGGTATGTTGACTGGAGCAGTCTCCCTTTTGACACCACAGAGTGCAATCCTGATGCAGACAACAAGGTGTTTGACATCAACTGGGGAGAACCAGACAATGGCAGAAAGAACTTTGCCTTAATGGCATTTGAAGGCTGTACTTCAAAATCTGCATTGTCACAGGTATCAAAAGAATCTTTGACAAAACTTTGCTCAAATTCTTGCAAAGAAACTTTTGCTCTCATAAGAGAGACAAATGTGCACTTACAAGGAAAAGCCAATGATTTAGAAAGAAAATACACTCAGATGAAGTGTGATTTAGAGAGAAAACTTACTGCTAAAACAAAAGAAGCCTCTAAATTAACTAACTCAGCTATTGAAACCCAAGCACAAATTAAAATGATGATAGAAGATCTTGGGAATGTTAGAAAAGAGCTTGCTGACACCAAGATCAGTTGTGAAAAATGGGTGGATTCTTGTAAGGGGTACCAGCTATTGCTAAACAAACAGAGTGCTTCAAATGTTAAGTTTGGCATAGGGTACCATCATGTTGAAACACCAACAGATTTCTCTCCCAAAACTACTGAAGATGGGAGAAAAATTGTTTCAAATGAAACTTCTGAAGGGAAAGACTGCACATCTTTCCATGAAAACTTTCTAAACAGAAATCCTGGTATTTTCAAAGAAAGTACTTCAAAAGTATTAACAAAATCTGACAACAAGCCATCAGTAGTTTCATCTACATCAGGAGTTGAGACCCTGAAAACTACTGATGAGCAAAATCTTTACACTAATGTCAGAAATTTGCCTTTAGATAAAAAACAAAAGGCAAAAGAGTGTGAAATTTGTGGTCTGTTCAACCACAAAACAGAGTTTTGTAGATACAGAAAAGGAATTCAGTTCAATCATAAAATTAAACAAAAGGTTGTGGGAAATCAAATCAGAATTGATTATGAAAGAACCTTTAATCCCAAGAAACAACAACCTGAAAACACCTTTTCTCAGAAAAAGATAAAATCTCAACTAAAATCTTTTTCTCAAAATTCTTTATCAGTAGTTAGACCCGATTCTTCAGCAGTTTCACAAACTGCTGAGATTCAAAAACTAATGAACTTGGTACAACTACTGATGACCAAGGTTGATGGTGGTCCTGAAAAGGATACCACCATGGTTCTTAATGAAAAATCCATTGCCAAAAAGACATGGATTTCTCAACCTGGTCAAGAACAAACTGTAACTGTTCTTAAGAGCAAACCCAAAGCCAAACAGGCTTGGGTTCCTAAATCTAACTAATTTGCTATTGTGTGCAGAGAGTTTCCAGGGCTTAAACAGCATATGGTATGTTGATAGTGGAGGCTCTATGCACATGACTGGATGCAGATACCTGATAAACAATTTTATCAGCCAAAGAGAAGGATCTGTATCCTTTGGGAACAATGCTAAGGGATATGTGCTAGGACATGGCAATGTCTCCTCTGGCAAAATACAGTTTGACATGGTCAATCTGGTTGAAAACCTTGAATACAACTTGCTGAGTGTGTCACAAATGTGTGATAAAGGATATTCTTCCTTTTTCACAAAGACAACATGCAAGATCATCTCACCAGAAGGCCAGAAGTTGATAGAGAAGATCATTGAAGATCATACTTTGCTGATTGCCAAAAGATGTGGCAATGTCTATGTAGTGGACATTGAGAAAGACAAAGTATTGAACAACACTGCCTGTTTCTTCTCAAGGGCATCAACTTCAGAAACTGATCTCTGGCACAGGAGACTTGGCCATGTGAACTTTAAAACCATAAATAAAGTCACAAAAATGGGCTTGGTCAGAGGTCTACCTTTGAAAGTATACCAGTGTCAAGAACACTGTGTATCCTGTTTAAAGGGAAAACAACATAAGTCCTCCTATAAGTCTATTGAAGAATCAAAAACAACTGCATGTCTTCAACTACTCCATATGGACTTATTTGGACCTGTCAAGATTATGAGCCTTGGTAAGAAGAAGTACTGCTTAGTCATCATTGATGACTACTCAAGATTCACATGGGTATTCTTCTTATTCTCCAAGGATGAGGCTGCTGAAATCATCAAGTTCTTCATTCTACAAGTGGAGAAACAATATTCTCTACCTGTCAAAACCATTAGAAGTGATAATGGGACAGAGTTCAGGAACAAAACTCTGGATGAATTCTGTTTGTCTAAAGAGATTATTAGACAATACAGTGTTCCCAGAACTCCTGAACAAAATGGTGTAGTAGAAAGGAAGAACAGAACCTTAATAGAGGGAGCAAGAACAATGTTAGCTGATTCTGGACTGCCCTTATACTTTTGGGCAGAAGCAGTTAACACATCATGTTATGTTCAGAATAGAGTTCTTGTGGTCAAGAGACATTCCAAGACTGCCTATGAAGTTCTTCATGGCATGAAGCCCCTTATCTCCTTTTTCAGGGCTTTAGGGTGTCAATGTTTCATCTTGAACATCAAGGAATCTATTTCAAAGTTTGCTGCCAAAGTTGACTCAGGTTACTTTCTTGGTTACTCTTCAACTAGAAAAGCCTACAAGGTTTTTAATTCTCACACCAGGATAGTAGAAGAAACATTGAATGTCAAGTTCAATGAGTCAAAACACACTCTTATTCCAGCACATCCTGCTGAACTTTTTGACCTTGACAAACTTCCATTTTGGACCTGAGAAGGCTGTTACTTCATCAAAACCTACTTATTATGGTGACAAAAGGTTTGATGATGAGGATCCCACACCATGGACTCCTCAAACAGTTATCAAGTCAACTTCAAAATCATCAGAAGTTCCCCAAACTTCTGATCAAACAAGTACTGAGGAACAAACTCAAACTTCTGGTTCAGTAGATCCAACTACTGAAGATCAGGAAACATCTGAACCAGATATTATAGACCTCAGTAGTTTGTTTGAAGAACATGAGCCACCTACACCTGTCAGTGGTTTACAACAACTGATTGAACACAGAGATCATCCACTTGATCAAATCATGGGTGATATAGCTTCAGGTGTTCTTACCAGAAACCAGCTCTCCAACTTTTGCCTATTTTCAGCCTTTATCTCACAGTTGGAACCAAAAAAGTACCAGGAAGCCCTCAAAGACAATAATTGGGTGCAAGCTATGCAAGATGAACTGCTTCAGTTCAACAAGCAACAGGTCTGGGAAATCTGTCCCTTACCTCCAAACAAGCAACCAATTGGCACAAGATGGGTTTTCAGGAACAAACAAGATGAAGCTGGTATGATAATCAAGAACAAGGCAAGACTGGTAGTTCAAGGGTACTCTCGAGAAGAGGGAATTGACTATGATGAAACCTTTGCTCCAGTTGCAAGGCTTGAGGCCATCAGGTTATTTCTGGCCTATGCCATTTCCAACAAAATTAAAGTTTATCAAATGGATGTAAAGAGTGCATTTTTGTATGGAAAAATAAAAGAGGAGGTGTATGTCTGTCAGCCACCTGGGTTTGAGGATCCTTCTCATCCTGAGTGGGTGTACAGACTGGACAAAGCTCTTTATGGGCTCAAACAGGCTCCAAGAGCCTGGTATGATACACTCTCCACCTTTTTACTCAAAAATAACTTTACAAGAGGTGCCATTGATAAAACTCTTTTCATTAAACATGTTGGAAATCATGTCCTACTTGTTCAAATTTATGTTGATGATATCATTTTTGGTTCAACAAACACAAAACTGTGTGATGATTTTAAGAAACTCATGCAATCAAAATTTGAGATGAGTACCATGGGAGAACTGCAGTACTTTCTGGGACTGCAGATCAAGCAACAAACAAATGGAACTTTTATACATCAATCAAAATATGTTAAAGAATTATTAAACAAATTTTCTTTAAAAGACTGTAAATCATGTTCCACTCCCATGACACCAATCACACAAGTTGAACTGATGATCAAGGAAAACAGGTTGATCAAACCATGTACAGATGCATGATAGGTTCCCTTTTATATCTAACTGCTTCTAGACCAGATATTATGTTTTCAAAATGTGTCTGTGCTAGATATCAATCAGCACCAAGGGAATCACACCTTATAGCAGTCAAAAGAATTTTCAGATATCTGAAAGGAACTCCAACACTTGGAATTTGGTATCCTGCTTCAAGCAATACCAAGTTATCAGCTTTTTCAGATAGTGACTATGCAGGGTGTAAGATGACAAGAAAGTCAACATCTGGTGGTTGTCAATTCTTGGGTAACTGTCTAGTGTCATGGCAATCAAAGAAGCAAACATCTGTTGCAACTTCAACTGCTGAAGCTGAATACATTGCAGCTGCAAGTTGTACATCACAGATACAATGGCTCCAATATCAACTTCTTGATTATGGAATCAAAGAAACCAAGACACCTTTGTTTGTAGACAGCAAATCTGCCATTAGCATCATTCAAAATCCGGTACAGTTCTCAAAAACCAAACATATTGAGATCAGGTACCATTTCATAAGAGATTGCTATGAAAAAGGCAAGATTGAGGTGAAGCATGTAGCAACAGCTAATCAAATAGCTGACATCTTCACAAAACCCCTTGACACATCAACATTTCAGAAGTTAGTATCCATGCTTGGGATGCTAAATTTGTAAGTGTTTATTTTTCTGCACATATTTTTCATTTTTCACTTACAAAAAGTCTGAAACAAAACTTCTGAAAACAGAGAAACTACTGATGAACAAAACATCAGTATGGGAAAATTTCTGAAAAGTGTAAAACTTCTGATAAAATAACCTTCAGAAGTTATGAATAAAAGTATTTATAAAAACATTTCTCATCAGCTTTTAAAACTACTGAAGAGGAAATGGGAACTACTGATGAAATAATCCTTCATCAGCAGTTTAGTCAAAAAGGGCAAATCTGACTTTTCCCATCATCAGAAGTTTTGACCTAGTCGGTTTAAAACTTCTGATAAAGAGATTTTTAACCGAGGTGATTTAAAAACTTCTAATAAAGAAGATTCAAGCGGTTAAAAACTTCTGATAAATACCTTTTTTCAACACTTATCCTTTCAAACTCAAAATATCCCTCATTCTCTCTCAAAAACTCTCTCAATAACCTAAACCTGCAAATCAACTGTTCGATCAAAACCCAAACCACATGGCTCTAGTTCTAAAACAGGGACACAATCAAAGGGCCTTTCTTGAAAAACAAGAAGGCTGGTCCCAATACGATGAGATCATTGATCTTGTCGTAAAATCCCAATATTTTACTGCTCTCACAATAAACCCACCAATTCATACTGAAACTCTAAATGAGTTCTGGGCAAATGCTGAGACGGTAATGCTGATGATGAAGTTATTTCCCTCAACTCAAGAATAAAAGGGAAACCATTGACCATCACACCGGCCACACTGGCAACAAGACTGGGCCTGGATGATGTAACTGCCCCTGATCATGTTGCTAACTCTGATATTCACCTAACCATGACAGAGTGTGGTTATCAAGGTACTCTCTCCCATGCTACTATCTTCAAAAAATATTTTGAACCAAAATACAAGCTTTTGTTTCATTATATTATTATGTGTTTGAGTCTAAAAACAGGGTCTTATGACCAGATGCCCTCTACTTTTCAACCAATATTTCATTCCATAGTGAATGAAACCAAATTCAGGGCATCAAAATTATTTTTCAATGAGTTGGTGTTACATCATAATAATACCAAAAAAAATTTTTTGTTATACCCAAGGTTCATTATGCAATGCATAATAGGGGAACTGGGTAATGAGGTGCTTGTGGGAAAAGTTTCAACTTTAAATCCATTAACCTCACAAGCATACTCTAGGCATAACAAACCGGCTACCTGGCCAGAAGATGATCAGGGAGAACAACAACAAGTCCCCCTGAAGCCCACATCTTCCAAACTCACCCCACAAAAGCCAAACAGCCCAAGCCAACAAAGACAAAAACCCACCAACCCAAAAGAAAAGCTGTTCAGGAGGTTGAGATGCCTGAACATGCTCATGAGCAATCTGCTCTTCAAATAGGTGAGACTGAAAACACCCTCTCAGTCTCATCCATCTCAAACCCCACCAAGAGCACCAATAACAATCTTATTCAAAAGAAAAAGACTTAGAAAAACAATTGCAACTCACACTTCTTTTGAAACTGCTGACCAACCTATTTCACCTATTGCCCAAACTACTGAACCAACCCCTCAAATTTCTGAACCAGAGGCAATAGAGATTGCCAAACTTCTCTCTGGGCTAAAAGAGAAAGTCCCATCTGATTATGTCAGTCCCCTACAACCACAACAAACAGGGGACATAACCACAGCATCAGACATGGATGTGGATATAACTAGCCCTAACCTAAGAGATGAGGGTGGACCAGAGTCTTTAAGCCCAATCTTAGAGACTCTTGGGGCATCTGAGGCTGCTACTACTCAGTTACCACCCAGTGGTGGATCTGAGGACAGAAGTAAAACAGCTAAGACCTCAGATGTGGCAACTACTGATGAAGGCTTAATGCCTAAAGTAGGAAATCCTCAGAACCAAGAACAAGAGGTTCATGAGAGAACTGAGTTGGGCTCAGCTCATGATTTAACTGAGACAGTCCTCAATGAGGACAACATCAGGGATTCAGATGATTCCATTAATTTGGATGATGTTTCAAAAACCAAAACTACTGAATTGACGGCACTTTATGAAGGTCCTGTTTCAGGGGTATCCAAGCTCAAGAAGCTAGTCACCCCTGCACAGGTTAAGTCCACTCAATCCCTAAAACCCCTAGAGTGGCATCCTCTGTACAACATGAGGATCTCCCAAAAACACACCCTTCACATCAAATGCCTACCCAATTCCTGGGCAAACAAGCATAGACTTGAACCAGCTATGCAGCCCAGAGGGTCCCCTGTACCACATGATGAACACTCTCATCAAGAATCACTTCCAAACATACACAGCTAACTTGGAGCTGTCAATCAAGAACCAATTTGGAGTGATCAAGACAAAGATGAATGATCTGTCCAACAAAATTGAATTCAACAGCAAACAGATTGCTCATCTTCAAGGTTAATTCTCCCAACCCTCAACCTCTAAACAGATTGATGAATCCAAAAAGGGAGAAAATTAGGGAACCTAAGGAGTCATTCCAAGCCAGGATAAGGGCAAGAGTGGCTATCCTTGAAAGAGATCAGAAGAATCAAGCCAGAAAAGAAAAACTGGCCAAACAGTTTGGTGTCTCTATTCAAGAGATAGAAGATGCTGAAAAATCTGATGAATCCCAAGGGCATAATGAAGAAACTTCTGATGGCCAAAGTTCTGATGAAGAATCAGAAAGTACTGAAGACAATCCTTCAGTAGTTGACAAACCATCAGCAGTTGTCAACCCATCAGAGGTTAACACTTCCAAACCTCAACATACTGAACCTTCCAGATCCACTGAACAAATCAAACCAACTTCTGCTCCTCCAAGGCCTACAACAACCACTACCATGACTGTCCTAACCCCTGCTCCAATCTCTCAATCAACTGAACTTCTTGAGTAGAGGTTAAAGGCAGTTCAACAAAAAGCCAAGGAAGACCAGATTTGGAAAAGTCTGGAACAAAGGGATGACTTGGAGTTTGAAAAGAAGCTCCAGGCTTATCAGGCTGAACTGGAGAGACAGGCTGAAATTGACTATGTTGCTGAAGAAGACAAAAGACAACAACTGATGTCTTACATCACCAAAAACAGCAAGACTAAAGCCTACACACTCAAGGGACTCTCTATGCAAGAGCTAACAAGAAGGGCACAAACTCATTGCAGACCAAACTGGCCACAAAGCAAAGAAGGAAAGGCCAAGAGAGCCCAGATGATAGATGAATTAGTAGCAGAGGGCTATGGTTCAAAAGCCTCAGTATCCAGATGGAAAGAAGAAAGACTGATGGATACTTATCGAAAATACAAGGCTGCCAAGGCTGCAAATCCAGAGAAGTTTCAAACTGCTGATCCTTCAAGATCAGTAGTTAGAACTTCTGGTATATCAACAAGAAGGCCTGCTACTCAAAGAAAGAAAGCAGAGGACAATGTCAAAACTGATTTCAAAATGGTACTACTTGAAGGAAGTTCAATAGTTCATTCAGATTTTGACATTGAAGAGAAACCTCTGTTAACACAATTCAGGGATCCTTCCACTTTTGCCTACCAAATCCAAAAGACTATCAAAGAAAAGATGCATACCAAGGTAGTGACTGAACACCATCTCCCAACTATTCAGATGCCTGATATGCAACAACAACAACAAGGAAGAGACTCCCACCTGAGGTTAACTGAAACAGAAAGCATCCAACACTCAGGATCATCAACCCAAGGGACAAGTCTGGTTCCCTATTCCTCTGACTTTAACAGGTCAAAGGTACCTATCATCAGATGGTCACTTACTGATAACAACTCAGTATTATTGACAAGAAGAGACCTTTCAAGCAGGGCTTACAAGAAAATCAGTGATCTAAAGAAACTGTCAACACAAGACCTGCTCACAATTCAACATCTGGAACCACAGAGAGGATCTCTATCTGATGGACAGTTAAACCAGCTCAAGAACACCATGTACAAAGAGATATGGAAGATTGTTCAAGATTCAACATCTGATTCACAGAGAGGATCTCTATCTGATGGACAGTTAAACCAGCTCAAGAAAAACCATGTAACAAAGAGATATGGTAGTTTGTTCAAGACTGAGAAGATCATAAGGAATTAGTAAGGTTTTGGGTTCATCAATCCAGAGGGAGATTGTTAGGACAAAGAGGATTGGTGAAAACCACTTTTGGAAACCTTAGTCTAATTCACTTCTGTCATTTTGGCTATGTATAGAAGTACTGAAGAGAAGACAAGAAACTGCTGAAGAGAAGATATGAGAAGTGCTGAAGAAGAAACTTCATCAGAAGTTCTGAAGTCCAAACCAGACAAGGTCTCACTTCAGAAGTACTGAAGACAAACTACTCATCAGTAGTTTGTCATTCATCAGCACTTAGCATCAGATATTTTCCACCGCCTTTTGTATCAGTAGTTTTATTGTTTATATTACTTTTAGCTGTAATTGTTAGTTTCAATGTTGCCTACTTGTGCAACTTGTTTCTGATGTTTCTGTACTTGCTTTTTGCGCAAGATACATGTATGTAAACGTCTATAAATAGGAGGCTTCAACCTTCTATTTTAGACATTGATTTTAATAGAAAAATCCTTCAAACCACTTTCACTGTTCTATTCCATTTCAGTATTTATTGTGAATCTGTCTAAGTATCTAATTCTCATTTACTGCATAGATTCATAATAAATACTTGTCATTATTAGTTTCAATCATCAAGGGGGAGTAATAACTCCTCTTAAGTATAAAAGTGTTGCTTTAACTTATACATTCCGTGTGCTTATAATCTGATATACAAGAGCTTGCTAAA
>JAUTDX010007109.1:0-15408 GCA_030844895.1 Ambrosia x helenae | reverse complement strand
AAGAAAAACATGATCAGATGGAGGATGTTGGATCAGTTTGCTCTTGTTTGCTAAGTAAGAACTTGCTATCTTGACACTTAAGTGTTTAGCAAGTCCTTGTAAATCAGATTATAAGCACAGCGGAATGTTATAAGTTAAAGCAACACTTTTTATGCAAAGGCAGAGTTATAACTCCCCTTGATGTTTGAAACTAAATAAATGACAAAGTATTTATTATGAATCTAAGTTGTAAATGAGAATTAGATACTTAGAGAGATTCACAATAAATACAGAAATGGAATATAACAATGAGAGTGTTTGAAGGATTTTTCTGTTGAAAATCAATGTCTAAAATAGAAGGTTGAAGCCTTCTATTTATAGACGATTACATGCATGTATCTTGCCTAAAAGCAAGCACAGAAAGTCCAGTGACAAGTTGCACAAGTTGCAACATTGAAAGAAACAAATAAAGCTAAAAGTAATATTAAACAACAAACTACTGATGCAAAAGGGCGGTGGCAAATATCTTCTGCTAAGTGCTGATGAAGGACAACTACTGAAGAGTAGTTTTGTCTTCAGTACTTCTGAAGTGAACTTGTCTGGTTTGGACTTCAGAACTTCTGCAACTTCAGCACTTCTTCATATCTTCTAATCAGCAGTTTCTTGTCTTCTATTCAGTACTTCTATACTTAGCCAAAAATGACAGAAGTGAATTAGACTAAGGTTTACAAAAGTGGTTTCACCAATCCTCTTTGTCCTAACAATCTCCCCCTGGATTGATGAAGCCAAAACCTTACTAATTCCTTATGTGTTTCTTCTGTCTTGAACAATCTTCCATATCTCTTTGTACATGGTGTTCTTGAGCTGGTTGTACTGATCATCAGACAGAGATCCTCTCTGTGGTTCTAGATGTTGAATTGTGAGCAGGTCTTGTGTTGACAGTTTCTTCAGATCACTGATCTTCTTGTAAGCCCTGCTTGAGAAGTCTCTTCTTGTCAACAGTACTGAGTTGTTATCAGTAAGTGACCATCTGATGATAGGGATCTTTGACTTGTTAAAGTCAGAAGAATAGGGAACCAGACTTGTCCCTTGGGTTGATGGTCCTGAGTGCTGGATGTCTTCAGTTTCAGATAGCCTCAGGTGGGATTCTCTTCCTTGTTGTTGTTGTTGCATACCAGGCATCTGAACAGTTGGGAGATGGTGTTCAGTCACTACTTTGGTATGCAGCTTTTCTGTGATTGTCTTTTGTATTTGATAAGCAAAAGTGGAAGGATCCCTGAACTGTGTTAACAGAGGTTTCTCCTCAATGTCAAAATCTGAATGGACTATTGAGCTTCCCTCAAGTAGTACCATTTTGAAATCAGTTTTGACATTGTCCTCTGCCTTCTTCTTCTGAGCAGCAGATCTTCTAGATGCACCAGAAGTTCTAACTACTGATCTTGAAGGATCAGCAGTTTGAAACTTCTCAGGATTTGCAGCCTTGGCAGCCAAGTATTTTCTATATGTATCCATTAGTCTTTCTTCTTTCCATCTGGATACAGAGGCTTTTGAACCATATCCTTCTGCTACTAGCTCTTCTATTATCTGGGCTCTCTTGGCCTTTCCATCTTTGCTTGTGGCCATTTTGTCTGCAAGCAGTTGTGCTCTTCTTGTCAGCTCTTGCATAGAGAGTCCTTTGAGTGTAAAGGCTTTAGTCTTGCTGTTCTTGGTGATATAAGACACCAGTTGTTGTCTTTTATCCTGTTCAGCAATCTCATCAAGGCTAGCCTGCCTTTGTAGTTCAGCTGCATAAGCCTGAAGTTTTTCTTCATGGCTTAAGTCCAAATCATCCCTTTCTTCCAGAGATTTCCAAATCTGATCTTCTCTGGCCTTCTTGTTGGCTGCAATTAAACTCTTCTCTAATAGTTCAGCTGATTGAGAGATGGGAGAAGGGTTTAATACAGTCATTGTTGTAACAGATGTAGGCCTGATGGGATCAGATGTTGGTTGAATGGGAGCAGTGGTTCTGGAAGGTTCAGTTGTTTGAGGTTGGGAAGTGTTAACTTCTGATGTGCTGACAACTGCTGATGGTTTGTCAGCTACTGAAGGATTGTCTTCAGTACTTTCTGATTCTTCATCAGAAGTTTGGTCATCAGAAGTTTCTTCATTACACCTTAGGGAATCATCAGAACTTTGGGTCTCATCTTCTTTCTCAGCAGCTTCAATTTCTTCAATAGAGACACCAAACTGTTTGGCCAATTTTTCTTTCCTGGCCTGATCTTTCTGATCTCTTTCAAGGAGTGCCACTCTTGCCTTTACTCTGGCTTGGAATGACTCCTTAGGTTCCCTGATCTTCTCCCCCTTTTTGGATTCATCAATTCTAACCCTTGAAGCAGAGGGTTGGGAGAAGTGTCCTTGAAGATGAGCAATCTGCTGGCTGTTGAAGTCTATTTTGTTGGACAGATCGTTCATCTTGGTTTTAATCACTCCAAATTGGTTCTTGATTGACAGCTCCAAGTCAGCTGTATATGTTTGGAAGTGATTTCTGATGAGTGTATTCATCATGTGGTACAGGGGACCCTCTGGGCTGCATAGCTGGTTCAGGTCTATGCTTGTTTGCCCAGGGAATTGGGTAGGCATTTGCTGTGAAGGGGGTGTTTTTGGGAGATCCTCATGTTGTACAGAGGATGCCACTCTAGGGGTTTTAGGGATTGAGTGGACTTTAACCTGTGCAGAGGTGACTGGCTTCTTGAGCCTGGATACCTTTGCAACAGGACCTTCAGAAAGTGCCGTCAATTCAGTAGTTTTAAATTGTGAAACATCATCCAAACTAATGGAATCATCTGAATCCCTGATGTTGCCCTCAGTGAGGACTGTCTCAGTTAAATCATGAGCTGAGCCCAACTCAGTTCTCTCATGAACCTCTGTTTCTTGGTACTGAGGATTTCCTACTTCAGGCATTAAGCCTTCATCAGTAGTTGCCACATCTGAGGTCTTAGCTATGTTACTTCTGTCCTCAGATCCACCACTGGGTGGTAACTGAGTAGTAGCAGCCTCAGATGCCCCAAGAGTCTCTAAATTGGGCTTAAAGACTCTGGTCCACCCTCATCTCTTGGGATAGGGCTAGTGATGTCCACATCCATGTCTGATGTAGTAGTTATGTCCCCTGTTTGTTGTGGTTGATGGGGACTGACATGATCAGATGGGACATTCTCTTTTAGCCCAGAGAGAAGTTTGGCAATTTCTATTGCCTCTTGTTCAGAAATTTGTGGGGATGGTTCAGTAGTTTGGGCAATAGGTTGTTGTTCAGCAGTTTCAAAAGAAGAGTGTGTTTGATATGTTTTTCTAAGTCTTTTTCTTTTGAAATGAACAGATATGGGTGCTCTTGGTGGGGTTTGAGATGGATGAGACTGAGAGGGTGTTTCAGTCTCAACAATTTGAAGAGCAGAATGCTCAAGAGCATGTTCAGGCATCTCAACCTCCTGAACAGCTTTTCTTTTGGGTTGGTGGGTTGCAGTTTTTGTTGGCTTGGGCTTTTTGGCTTTTGGTGGTGTGGGTGTGGAAGATGTGGGCTTCAGGGGGACTTGTTGTTGTTCTCCCTGATCATCTTCTGGCCAGGCAGCCGGTTTGTTAAGTCTTGAGTATGCTTGTGATGTTAAAGGGTTTAAAGTTGAAATTTTTCCCACAAGCACCTCATTACCCAGTTCCCCTATTATGCATTGCATAATGAACCTTGGGTACAACAAAAACTTTTTCTTGGTATTATTGTGATGTAACACCAACTCATGAAAAACAGTTTTGATGCCCTGAATTTAGTTTCATTCACAATGGAATGAAATATTGGTTGAAAAGTGGAGGGCATCTGGTCATATGACCCTGTTTTTGGACTCAAACACATAATTATATAATGAAACAAAAGTTTGTATTTTGGTTCAAAATATTTTTTGAATATTGTTAGCATGGGAGAGAGTACCTTGATAACCACACTCAGTCATGGTTAGATGAATATCTTTGTTAGCAACATGGTCAGGGGCAGCTACATCATCCAGACCCAGTCTTGTTGCTAGTGTGGCGGTGTGATGGTCAGTTGTTTCCCTTTTATCTTTGAGTTGAGGGAAATGACCTCACCACCCATTGTAACCGTCTCAGCATTTGCCCAGAACTCATTCAGAGTTTCAGTGTGAATTGGTGGGTTAATTGTGAGAGCAGTAAAGTATTGGGATTTGACGACAAGATCAATGATCTCATCGTATTGGGACCAGCCTTCTTGTTTTTCAAGAAAGGCTCTTTGATTGTGTCCCTGTTTTAGAACTAGAGCCATTGTGGTTTGGGTGTTTTGATCGAACAGTGAATTTTCAGGTATAGGTTTTGAGAGAGTTTTGAGAGAGAAGGAGGGATATTTTGTGAGTTTAAAAGGATAAGTGTGTGAAAAAGGTATTTATTAGAAGTTTTAACCGCTTGAATCTTCTTTATTAGAAGTTTTAAAACCGCCTTTGGTTAAAAATCTCTTTATCAGAGGTTTTAAACTTATTAGGTCAAACCTCTGATGATGGGAAAAGTCAGATTTGCCCTTTTGACTTAAACTGCTGATGAAGGATTACTTCATCAGTAGTTCCCATTTTCTCTTCAGCAGTTTTAACATCTGATGAGAAATGTTTTTATAAATACTTTATTCATAACTTCTGAAGTTTATTTTATCAGAAGTTACACACTTTTTCAGAAATTATCCCTATACTGATGATTTTTGTTCATCAGTAGTTTCTCTCAAATGTTTTTGTTTTTCAGAAGTTTTGTTTCAGACTTTTGACATTTGTAAGTGAAAACCAGAAAAAAGATGGAAAAGGTTAATTGAAATCCACCAAGGTAAACAGGATGGAATCAGGGGTGGAAAAAGAAAAATTTTGATGCATAACAGTAGTGATTGATGTAGAAGTTTGCTGTAGAGTTGGGTAGAATCAAGTGTTAACTTGGATTCTAACTGATATGCAAAAAAAAAAATAAAATAAACACTTACAAATTTAGCATTCCAAGCATGGAAACTAACTTCTGAAATGTTGATGTGTCAAGGGGCTTAGTGAAGATGTCAGCTATCTGATTAGCTGTTGCTACATGCTTCACCTCAATCTTGCCTTTTTCATAGCAATCTCTTATGAAATGGTACCTGATCTCAATATGTTTAGTTTTTGAGAACTGTACCGGATTTTGAATGATGCTAATGGCAGATTTGCTGTCTACAAACAAAGGTGTCTTGGTCTCTTTGATTCCATAATCAAGAAGTTGATATTGGAGCCATTGTATCTGTGATGTACAACTTGCAGCTGCAATGTATTCAGCTTCAGCAGTTGAAGTTGCAACAGATGTTTGCTTCTTTGATTGCCATGACACTAGACAGTTACCCAGGAATTGACAACCACCAGATGTTGACTTTCTTGTCATCTTACACCCTGCATAGTCACTATCTGAAAAAGCTGATAACTTGGTATTGCTTGAAGCAGGATACCAAATTCCCAGTGTTGGAGTTCCTTTCAGATATCTAAAAATTCTTTTGACTGCAATAAGGTGTGATTCCCTTGGTGCTGATTGATATCTAGCACAGACACATGTTGAAAACATAATATCTGGTCTAGAAGCAGTTAAGTATAAAAGGGAACCTATCATGCATCTGTACATGGTTTGATCAACCTGTTTTCCTTGATCATCAGGTTCAACTTGTGTGATAGGTGTCATGGGAGTGGAACATGATTTACAGTCATTTAAAGAAAATTTGTTCAATAATTCTTTAACATATTTTGATTGATGTATAAAAGTTCCATTTGTTTGTTGTTTGATCTGCAGTCCTAGAAAGTACTGCAGTTCTCCCATGGTACTCATCTCAAATTTTGATTGCATGAGTTTCTTAAAATCATCACACAATTTTGTGTTTGTTGAACCAAAGATGATATCATCAACATAAATTTGAACAAGTAAGACATGATTTCCAACATGTTTAATGAAAAGTGTTTTATCAATGGCACCTCTTGTAAAGTTATTTTTGAGTAAAAAGGTGGAGAGTGTATCATACCAGGCTCTTGGAGCCTGTTTGAGCCCATAAAGAGCTTTGTCCAGTCTGTACACCCACTCAGGATGAGAAGGATCCTCAAACCCAGGTGGCTGACAGACATACACCTCCTCCTTGATTTTACCATACAAAAATGCACTTTTCACATCCATTTGATAAACTTTAATTTTGTTGGAAATGGCATAGGCCAGAAATAACCTGATGGCCTCAAGCCTTGCAACTGGAGCAAAGGTTTCATCATAGTCAATTCCCTCTTCTTGAGAGTACCCTTGAACTACCAGTCTTGCCTTGTTCTTGATTATCATACCAGCTTCATCTTGTTTGTTCCTGAAAACCCATCTTGTACCAATTGGTTGCTTGTTTTGAGGTAAGGGACAGATTTCCCAGACCTGTTGCTTGTTGAACTGTAGTAGTTCATCTTGCATAGCTGCACCCAATTATTGTCTTTGAGGGCTTCCTGGTACTTCTTTGGTTCCAACTGTGAAATAAAGGCTGAGAATAGGCAAAAGTTGGAGAGCTGGTTTCTGGTCAGAACACCTGTAGCTATATCACCCATGATTTGATCAAGTGGATGATCTCTGTGTTCAATCAGTTGTTGTAAACCACTGACAGGTGTAGGTGGCTCTGGTTCTTCAAACAAACTACTGAGGTCTATGATATCTGGTTCAGCAGTTGCAGCTTCTTCAGTAGTTGCAGGTGCTGAAGCAGATGTTTGAGTTTGGCCTTCAGTATTTGTTTGATCAGAAGTTTGAAAAACTTCTGATGGTGTTGTAGTTGACTTAATGACTGTTTGAGGAGTCCATGGTGCAGGATCCTCATCTTCAAACCTTTGATCACCATAATAAGTAGGTTTGGAAGAAGTAACAGCCTTTTCAGGTCCAAAGTGAAAGTTGTCAAGGTCAAAGAGTTCAGCAGGATGTGCTGGAATAAGAGTGTGTTTTGACTCATTGAACTTGACATTCAATGTTTCTTCTACTATCCTGGTGTGAGAATTAAAAACCTTGTAGGCTTTTCTAGTTGAAGAGTAACCAAGAAAGTAACCTGAGTCAACTTTGGCAGCAAACTTTGAAATAGATTCCTTGATGTTCAAGATGAAACATTGACACCCAAAAGCCCTGAAAAAGGAGATAAGGGGCTTCATGCCATGAAGAACTTCATAGGCAGTCTTGGAATGTCTCTTGACCACAAGAACTCTATTCTGAACATAACATGCTGTGTTAACTGCTTCTGCCCAAAAGTACAATGGCAGTCCAGAATCAGCTAACATTGTTCTTGCTCCTTCTATCAATGTTCTGTTCTTCCTTTCTACTACACCATTTTGTTCAGGAGTTCTGGGAACACTGTATTGTCTAATAATCCCTTTAGACAAACAGAATTCATCCAGAGTTTTGTTCCTGAACTCTGTCCCATTGTCACTTCTAATGGTTTTGACAGATAGAGAATATTGTTTCTCTACTTGTAGAATGAAGAACTTGATGATTTCAGCAGCCTCATCCTTGGAAAATAAGAAGAATACCCATGTGAATCTTGAGTAGTCATCAATGATGACTAAGCAGTACTTCTTTTTACCAAGGCTCATAATCTTGACAGGCCCAAATAAGTCCATATGGAGTAGTTGAAGACATGCAGTTGTTTTTGATTCTTCAATAGACTTATAGGAGGACTTATGCTGTTTTCCCTTTAAACAGGATACACAGTGTTCTTGACACTGGTATACTTTCAAAGGTAGACCTCTGACCAAGCCCATTTTTGTGACTTTATTTATGGTTTTAAAGTTCACATGGCCAAGTCTCCTGTGCCAGAGATCTGTTTCTGAAGTTGATGCCCTTGAGAAGAAACAGGCAGTGTTGTTCAATACTTTGTCTTTCTCAATGTCCACTGCATAGACATTGCCACATCTTTTGGCAATCAGCAAAGTATGATCTTCTATAATCTTCTCAATCAACTTCTGGCCTTCTGGTGAGATGATCTTGCAAGCTGTCTTTGTGAAAAAGGAAGAATATCCTTTATCACACATTTGTGACACGCTCAGCAAGTTGTATTCAAGGTTTTCCACCAGATTGACCTTGTCAAACTGTATTTTGCCAGAGGAGACATTGCCATGTCCTAGCACATATCCCTTGGCATTGTTCCCAAAGGACACAGATCCTTCTCTTTGGCTGATAAAGTTGTTTATCAGGTATCTGCATCCAGTCATGTGCATAGAGCCTCCACTATCAACATACCATATGCTGTTTAAGCCCCTGGAAACTCTCTGCACATAAAAGCAAATTAGTTAGATTTGGAAACCCAAGCCTGTTTGGCTTTGGGTTTGCTCTTGAGAACAGTTACAGTTTGTTCTTGACCAGGTTGAGAAATCCATGTCTTTTTGGCAATGGATTTTTCATGAAGAACTATGGTGGTATCCTTTTTAGGACCACCATCAACCTTGGTCATCAGTAGTTCTACCATGTTCTTTAGATTTTGAATCTCAGCAGTTTGTGAAACTGCTGATGATTCTGGTCTAACTACTGACAAGGAATTTTGAGAAAAAGATTTTGGTTGAGATTTTATCTTTTTCTGAGAAAAGGTGTTTTCAGGTTGTTGTTTCTTGGGTTTAAAGACTTTTTCATAATCATTTCTGATTTGATTTCCCACAACCTGTTGTTTAAATTTTTGATTGAACTGAATTCCTTTTCTGTATCTACAAAATTCAGTTTTGTGGTTGAACAGGCCACAAATTTCACATTCTTTTGCCTTAAGTTTTGATCAGAAGGCAAATTTCTGACAGTTGTGAAAAGATTTTGCTCATCAGTAGTTTTCAGGGTCTCAACTCCTGAAGTAGATGAAACTACTGATGGCTTGTTGTCAGTTTTTGTAAATACTTCTGAAGTACTTTCTTTAAAAATGCCAGGATTTCTGTTTAGAAAGTTTTCATGGAAAGATGTGCATTCTTTCCCTTCAGAAGTTTCATTTGAAACAATTCTTCTCCCATCTTCAGTAGTTTTGGGAGAAAAATCTGTTGGTGTTTCAACATGATGGTATCCTATGCCAAACTTAACATTTGAAGCACTTTGTTTGTTTAGCAGTAGTTGATACCCCTACAAGATTCAACCCATTTTTCACAAGTGATCCTGGTGTCAGCAAGCTCTTGTCTGACATCTCCCAGGTCATTTAGCATCATTTTGATTTGTGCTTGGGTTTCAATAGCAGAGTCAGTTAATTTAGAAACCTCTTTTGTTTTAGCACACAGTTTTCTTTCCAAATCACATTTTATCTGTGTGTATTTTCTTTCTAAATCATTGGCTTTGCCTTGTAGGTGCACGTTTGTCTCTCTTATGAGAGCAAAAGTTTCTTTGCAAGAGTTTGAACAAAGTTTTGTCAAAGATTCTTTTGATACCTGAGACAATGCAGATTTTGAGGTACAGCCTTCAAATGCCATTAAGGCAAAGTTCTTTCTGCCATTGTCTGGTTCTCCCCAGTTGATGTCAAACACTTTGTTGTCTGCATCAGGATTACACTCTGTGGTGTCATAAGGGAGACTGCTCCAGTCAACATACCCGAGGTAAAGAGACTTTGTTGAGGGGGTTGTTGAGGCTGTGGAGGAAGTTGAGCAGCTGGAAAGGGAGGGATTGATTGTTGGCTCTGCATCTGTTGAGCAGGCACTTGAACATATTGTACTTGAGGCATATATTGCTGTTGAGGAGCTTGTGCCTGTACAAAATGAGCACTCCCTTGAGTTCCATTGTTCCTATTATAATTGGGGTTATAGTTATTTCCAGATTGTGATTGGTTAAAGCTAGAGCTTCTACACTCTCTAGCAAAGTGTCCCAACTTCTGACACTTGTGACATCTCAGTTTAGATTTGTCAAAACCAATTTTTGTATTACTGGTCAATCCTGGAAATTTCCTTCCTGACCTTTTATAAAACTTGTTAGTTTTAATGCTTAGCATGGCCAGTTGGTGTAGTATGTCCATTTCTTCCAAGTCATCACTGCTAAAATTTTTCAAATCATCCATGATAAAACATAGATTATCAGCAGTTTGACTTTGGTCATCATTGTCATAACCTGGGAAAGATCTTTCTGATGAGATCCCAGTGGTTATGTCAATATTGTCATAAGATCCATAGGAACAAGTTGGTGAATCTTGTCCCAAAAGTGCTGTACTACCTGGTAGGTAGTCATCAGCAGTTTTACCAGAAGTTTGTAATTTCTTCTTTTGATCGATTTCTCTTTCAAAAGTGAGTAATCTCCCATGGAGTTTTGTAAGAGTGAGGGAGCTAAAATCTGGTGAGGATCTTAAGACAATGGAGTAAGTTTCCCATTTGTCAGGTAGAGACCTTAAAAATCTATGTAACATAGATACTGTTGTATAGGTCTGACCATTTAACTTTAGCTCAGAGATTAATGAGGAGAATCTTTCAAATTGTTGTGTCAAAGTTTCCCCATTAATATAAGCAAATGTTTCATATTGTTGAGCCAAAATTTCTCTGGTGTTGGCAATCACCTCTTCAGTTCCTCCAAACTGTTCTTTAAGACAGTCCCAAAGTTCTTTGGCACTTTCACAATGTAAAAGGCCAGAGTATATTTCATTTGGGAGAGCCATTGCCAACATAGAGAATGCCTTAGCATCTAGCTCAAGTTTTAGGAAATCCTCATCTGTATAGTCTTTGGGATCCTTAGGAATCCCTTCTTTAGTTTCAAGATTTATGTTTACTGGTTTGTGTGGACCATATATCACAGATCTCCAACAACCAGTGTTGGTTTGTGACAAGGTATGTGCCATTCTTTTCTGCCATATATTGTACTCATTTCTCACAAGCATGGCAGGTTTGGTGGCAGAACCAGTATTATGTGGATCCATTTTTAAAGAGTATAGATTTGTCTGATGACTCTTTTAAGTGATGGATATTGATAAAAAGTGAACTTTTGATCTTTTTATTGAATATCAATAAGAGCTTTGTGTCTGATTCTCAATTTGTTAGATTGATATGTGATCAGATAAACCAATGCTCTGATACCAATTGTTGGATCAGTTTGCTCTTGTTTGCTAAGTAAGAACTTGCTATCTTGACACTTAAGTGTTTAGCAAGTCCTTGTAAATCAGATTATAAGCACAGCGGAATGTTATAAGTTAAAGCAACACTTTTTATGCAAAGGCAGAGTTATAACTCCCCCTTGATGTTTGAAACTAATAAATGACAAAGTATTTATTATGAATCTAAGTTGTAAATGAGAATTAGATACTTAGAGAGATTCACAATAAATACAGAAATGGAATATAACAATGAGAGTGTTTGAAGGATTTTTCTGTTGAAAATCAATGTCTAAAATAGAAGGTTGAAGCCTTCTATTTATAGACGATTACATGCATGTATCTTGCCTAAAAAGCAAGCACAGAAAGTCCAGTTACAAGTTGCACAAGTTGCAACATTGAAAGAAACAAATAAAGCTAAAAGTAATATTAAACAACAAACTACTGATGCAAAAAGGCGGTGGCAAATATCTTCTGCTAAGTGCTGATGAAGGACAACTACTGAAGAGTAGTTTTGTCTTCAGTACTTCTGAAGTGAACTTGTCTGGTTTGGACTTCAGAACTTCTGCAACTTCAGCACTTCTTCATATCTTCTAATCAGCAGTTTCTTGTCTTCTATTCAGTACTTCTATACTTAGCCAAAAATGACAGAAGTGAATTAGACTAAGGTTTACAAAAGTGGTTTCACCAATCCTCTTTGTCCTAACAGAGGATCTTTGTGAAACAAGGGAATTTCATCATGAATCAGCGCTCCGTATACCCCCAGCAGAACGGTGCGCAGAAAGAAAGAACATGTCTAAAAACGGCGGGAAACAATGCTTGCGGACTAAAATCTTCCAGTCATGTTCTGGAACGAAGCAATTTACGTAGCATGTTACACTCTAAACCATGTTTTAACAGTGAAGAAATTTCAAAACTTTCTTATGAGCTGGTTGAACCGACGAAACCGAATCTGGAGTATCTAGAACATTTGGTGCCCCGTGTACAATGCTTAATCCTTCGAAGAAGTTCGCACCAAAGGCTGAAGAAGGCTATTTTGTTGGATATGCAACCCCACTAAAACGGGTATTCAACAAAAGAACTAGAAAGTCGAGGAGTGGGCTAATGTCGAAGTACAAAGATATACTCAATATGTACAGGGTGGAGGTCCAGATTGGATATTTGATTACAAAGAGACTTCTTTGAATCATTCAATCTAGATAGCATGGTTGAAGAAGCTGTACTCCGCTTATATTACGAGGTCGAAAACGCGTGACTTCACCGTTAGTGCGTCCGATTACTGGAAATCCTCAAGCAGCTTCTAATGAACCACTGCTCTGTGATGGACGAAGAAGGTTCCAAGAAGCTTCAACAACGCTTAATTCATCAGATCAGAAGATGAAGACGATGATGCTACAAGTGAAGCTATTCTGGACAATGCTACAGTGACACACCAGTGAACCCAACTACAACTGATGCTTCTACATCGAATGTGGGTAATGATTGGGTTTCTACAGAGAATTTGACAACTCAAACGGGAGTACAAGTACCTGATTATCCGGAATCTCGGATACATCGGATACACCCGCTTGAACAGGTTATTGGTGATCTGGTAGCAGCGTTATGACAAGAGGGCAATTGAGAAATGCTCAAGCACCAGAGAAAATTGGCAACCTTGCTTTATATGCCAAAATACATAAATCTGGTTTTCAAAATGACTGGTCTTTGTTGTGTTATTTTCGCAGGTCGAGCCGCGGACGTACAGAACCTCTTTTGGATGATGCTTAGGTGGAGCAATGCAAGAAGAGTTGTTACAATTTCAGAAACTCGGAGTATGGACGCTGACAGATTTGCCCCGGGAAGAAAGAAGATCGGAACCAAATGGGTGTTTAAGTGTAAAAAGGATGATAGAGGAGTTATATGAGAAACAAAGCTCGTTTGGTTGTTCAAGGTTTTCATCAAGTTGATGGGAATCGACTACAATGAAATCTATGCACCTGTTGCACGCTTGGAAGCTATACGAATGTTTCTGGCGTTTGCATCCTGGAAGAAATTCAAGGTGTATCAGATGGATGTAAAGAGCGCATTTCTTTACGGTGTGGTCAAAGAGGAAGTTTACGTAGGTCAACCGCCAGGCTTTGAGGACCCTATTCACCGGGATAAGGTTTATGTTTTAAACAAAGCTCTCTACGGGTTGCACCAAGCTCCGAGACAATGGTATGAGGAGCTGAGCACGTATCTTCTCTCGAAAGGATTCAAACGCGGATTGGTAGACTGCACACTGTTCACGAAACGAGCAGGAGATGACTTGCTTCTTGTGCAAATTTATGTTGATGATATTATTTTCGGGTCAACTAACGAACTTCTGTGCAGGGAATTGAAAAGGTTATGCAGGAAAAGTTCGAAATGAGCGCAATGGGAGAAATGCAGTTTTTCCTAGGCTTGCGGTGAGCAAAGACCAACGGGGATCTTTATTCACCAGACAAAATAGTTTCTGAAGTCTTGAGCCGATTCCAGATGGATGATTCGAAGCCGATGGATACCCGATACAACCTAATCACGGGATTGGAGTTGAGCTAAGGGGAGCTAACTGATCCATTTACATACAGAGCAATCGTCGGATCTCTGATGTATCTCACCGCGTCAAGACCGGATATAATGTTTGCACATGTCTTTTGCACGATATCAATCGAAGCCGAAACAGAGTCATCTTGCAGCTGTCAAGCATATCCTTAGATATCTGAAGGGTTGTCCCATCGAAAGGACTTTGGTACCCTCATGATGATAATTTTGACCTTATCGCTTTTAGTTATGCAGATTGGGGCGGCTGTGACAAAGACAGCAAATCCACAACGGCTGGATGTCAGTTTATGGGAGCAGGCTCGTGACCTGGCAATGCAAGAAAACAAACCGCAGTTTGCACTATCCACATGTGAAGCAGAATACGTTTCAGCATCGAGCTGCTGCTCACAGGTTCTTTGGATCCAACAACAGATGGTGGATTACGGTTTGCAATTTCTTAAAACCCCTATTTACTGTGATAATGAAGGCCGCAATCGCATTAACAAAAGACTTAGTAAATCACTCAAAAGCTAAAATTCCGGATTAAATATCATTTTATCCGTGATTGTTATGCTAAAGAGTGATCGATTATGGTCAAAATCCACACTGATTACCAACGCGCAGATCTTTTTACCAAAGCTTTTGACAAATCCAGATTTGATTATCTTTTAAAAGCTAATGGTATTAAAGAAAAAACAAGACTGATCACCACCTCAGTCTATCACTTTTTAGTTTAAATTTTACTGCTTTCAGAAAAATTTCGAAAATCCAAAACATTGAAAATTTTCAAAATCCATAAAAATTAGATGAATTTCTTTGCTGACTGCTATATCTTCTTCCCTTAGATTAATGCCGTCAGATTTCTGTGAACAAACGATATCTGGCAGTCACATATTTGAAATGCTCCAGCTTATCCTTGGGAACAGTAAATTCGAAAATTTATAAAAATCAGAAAAATCAAAAAATGATTCCTGGAGTATAAAGGGAAATGATAGTACATCAGTGGGGATCTGACACATTCTAAGTAATGTACTGCTATATAGGGCGTGTGTCTGAGTCTGTGCGATGTGCTGATAGGCTTCGTAGACCTATTACTGCGTGCCTGATACATACATATCAAACGAATTGTGTGTGTGGATGAACTCCCCCATGGGCATATGGTCTTAGTACCGTAATTTCGTTTGATAGGGTATTTGTACAAAACTCGGAGGTTTAGGGTCGTTATGTTATTAGTTGTCCGGGGATAGCCTCTCTGTCTTCTGCTGTAAGTCATTACGGACCTAGATCAGACAGGGTGTCTTTATAAAAGAGCTTTATGCCAAATCCTAAAGTTACCGAATTGAGGAATTTCCATGTTATATGATGTCAAAGATTATCTATTACATCGTATAATCACTGAAGCAAATCATGATTAATATCAGTCTCAACCTGGTACAGTGCATATGTTACTTTGCTGCATTTAATTTGCTGACCTGTATACCTCTGTGCATTATACCTTGTAAATTTACAGACAACGAACGGCATAATCACGCTTTACAATGAGTCTTTGTGCATTTACTTCTTGATACGGGAGTATGTCGTGTGCGTGGGAACCACAGACAATTTCTTTTATACTATAAATTTAGTATCAGTTTAAAGCACTGCACAAAAGTCTGCATGTGAGTTTATGTGGATCACAATATCAGCAGTTGCAGATCACACATTGTCTTTAATGATAATAATTCAAAAAGATCAACGGTGTGATCAGATTAATTTCTCAATAATGATATGATCCTTTACCGAAATCACAAAAACATGTACTGTTTTTCATTTACATTTCTGCATTTTTTTTCTAG
>JAUTDX010007108.1:0-33062 GCA_030844895.1 Ambrosia x helenae | reverse complement strand
CTCCGTACCTAAGGACCTGCAAAGCATGCTAAAATGTGTCAACATTAAAGTCGGTGAGTTCACTATATAAGTAAGCGATGTAAATAATAACGTAGGTTCTCAAAAACCCAAAAGTCAGTGTGCAACGGTGGTCTCTCAGACCTGTTAACAATAGCTAATTCAAATGTGCAGGGGTAGCTAGCCACTCATGATAACTAAAACCGGACAGAATACCGAACTGCACTGATAAGATGAACAAGTGTCCATAAGCCGGATCCGGATAGCGGGCGGCAATCATTGTCCATCGACAATGATTATGTTTGAAGCTAATAGTTCACATCCGTGCTCCCAGCACGATGTGAGGTTTATTAGACCTAATAGCGCTATCAACTAATTAACCCGCTTGCCCAACCGGCAATTGATTCGGTATTTTGAAGGACTTAAAAGATGTGTTTGGTTTAGTTCATCAAGGACATATACATGAATTAGAAAAGTAGATTCACCACGTGAACCATGCACCCCAAACCCGGGATGTGTAAAAGAAGTTATCTCAAGATAGACTAGAAAACGTTACCAATGTGGTCTCAACCCGAGGACGCATGCTTTGAGAAAAAGTAGTGAAACTCACCTTATCGCGTAAGCAAAGAATCCGAACAGCAAGTATTATATGCTACCGACACCCTAATAACAGTGTCACTACGTGAGTATAGGCGTAACATCATTACACCATATACTCGTTTGTCCAAGGCGTTTTAAATATTCAAAAGTGTGTATGCGACGCCTAGTGATTCTACATGCAATAGTAAACCTACGGACTCGTTGGTGAATGAGTTGGTTATAATCAGTTTCTACAGCCCGTATGTGTCATAAACATGTGTACTTCCGTTATATGTCAATTTTAGATCACCTAAGACCTCACGTAATCACATAAGCACATAATACACAATCTGTGTTTTCAGGACAGATTGTGCGCCATCAAAACGAATTTATTTAAAATACTTAACGAATGAGTTAGAGTCCCAAATTTTACTGAATTTTATTTGGGATTCACTCGACAATACCTATTTTTATTTTGTCTTACTTCCAAACACAAAAATTATAAAAATTCGTACAACACAGCAGTGTCAGAAAATTTCCACAACAGGTCAGTTTAGTAGGAAAATTCTTAAAAAATTGTGTATTCATCCAAACGAGATGAATCCACTTGGAAAAGCTCTATTTTTCCAGTATTGACCTACTGTAAAAATTTCATAACCTAACTCCTTGTAAATCTCAAGTTATGACCATTTAAAGTTAGCCCAATTCACAAATCCGAAAATCTGATATGACCCCTAATCAATTAAAATTCCAAAAACGACTCATCCGACGTCCAAAACACATGATTTTACCCATTATGAAAAGCTAAGACCAGGTGTGACCTAACCATGCCAAGAAAACACTAAAATTATTATGTTAGAGCCGTGTTACAGCTCCTACAAATTCGACTAACCATTCTGTCCAGATTTTAATTTCGCCTAAATCATACTTTAATCGCCTACCGTGTGCACAAAAACTATTAACATTCATCAATCATCAACACAAAACATTCCTAATACCTATTTCATCAGATTCTATGATTAAACATGTCAAGATCAAAGCTTTAAGAATCAAAACACCAATTACTTGCGCAACAAGTATCCTACGATGTTACTAAGCGTTTATGAGTATGTTTAATCCATTTAATCTTCAAAAAGATTCATGCTTTAATGTTTTATAAACCTATTCAGACCTGGACAAACTTATTATATGATTTTTATTAATGAAAACACAAGATAGAAGCATAAGAAATCGTAAAATATACCCTTAGCTCTCCCAATCGATCAATCGCGCGCCTTGGAGCCTCCCAATTGATGATCTTGAGCTTAGCAGAGGTTGTTTGAGTGAAATATTCGTGTGGGGCAGTAAGGGGGCGATTAGGGTTGAGTATGGGGGTTGCATGGAGTTAAGGATGCTTAAATATAAGTTTGAGGCGGTTTAGACCCGTCAGGTCTCATTGAGCGCCGCTCGGTGCCTGTGAGCGGCCGCTCACAGGGCCGGTGGCGCGCTCTTGCCTCGTTTCGTCTCCCGACGCGTTATCCTTCGACGTTTTCGTTATTTCGGACCGTAACAAGTGTAACCCCATGCATTAAGACCCTAATCAACCTCATGCTCCACTTTTAATGATTTCTATTAACGTGTTCGGTTTAGGTTCACATAATCACGTATGGTTTTCACATAAGTTTGTCAGGTATCACCGAGACACATAAGTTTATTTTTCACCAACGTCCGAGGTTCACTAATCATGCAATCACACATTGACTCACAACCATGCACGTATGTCTTATCTAACTAACCCTAGTTAAGTATAATGCAAGGAAATGTAAACTAGAGTTTAGTTAAAGTGAGAACCTGAATTTTCGGGGTTCACATCATCCCCAAGTTGAAAAGAATTTCGTCCCGAAATTCAGCAAGTAAACAGTAAACCAGCTAAATGTATGCTTGGTTTCCGGATGTCACGTCATCCCAAGTTGAAAGGAATTTCGCCCCGAAATTCACTTTGAGCGAGCTGCTTTATGTTCGGCATTTGATCTATGCACAGGTTCAGGTTCAGAAAAGAGGTGTGGATATTTGAGCCGCATCTGATCTCTGCGCTCCCACGTGTATTCCGGTCCTAGACGGGAATTCCACCGTACCTTCACGATGGGTATCGTGCTTTGCCTGAGTTTCTTGACGCCCTGCTCAAGAATCTCCACTGGTTCTTCCACGAACCGTAACTGGTCGTCCACCTGGATTTCCTCCAGCGGTACTACCAGTGTCGTATCGGATAAGCATTTCTTCAAGTTTGAGACGTGGAATACATTATGCACTCCACTGAGTTCGTCTGGTAAATTCAGCTGATAAGCTACCGGACCAATCCTTTTAACAATCTCGAAAGGTCCAACATAACGGGGATTCAACTTCCCTCGTTTCCCAAAGCGTATCACTCCTTTCCAAGGTGACACCTTTAACAAAACCTTGTCCCCAACCTGGAACTCCAAAGGTTTTCTACGTTTGTCCGCGTAGCTTTTCTGTCGATCACGAGCAGCAGCCATCCTGTTTCTGATTTGCACTATCTTCTCAGAGGTTTCGTGCACGAGTTCGGGACCTGTTAGTTGGCTATCCCCAACCTCAGTCCAACAGATAGGAGACCTACACTTGCGCCCATAAAGTGCCTCAAAAGGCGCACACTGAATCGAGGTGTGGTAACTATTGTTGTAAGAGAACTCGATTAAGGGCAAGTGCTTGTCCCAGTTATTACCAAAGTCCACCACGCATGCTCGCAGCAGATCCTCTAATGTTTGGATGGTACGTTCACTTTGTCCATCTGTCTGTGGGTGATAGGCTGTGCTCATATCGAGACAAGTACCTAGTGCATCTTGGAGAGTAGTCCAGAATCGAGAAGTGAATCGCCCATCGCGATCAGATATAATGGAAGTAGGCACCCCATGCCTAGAGACTATCTCCTTGATATATAGGTTCGCCAGCTTCTCTAACGAGTCCGTTTCTTTTATTGCCAGGAAGTGGGCCGATTTGGTTAAGCGGTCCACGATAACCCAAATCATGTTATGGCCCGCTGTTGTTTTCGGAAGCTTCGTAATGAAGTCCATGAAAATCCCATCCCATTTCCACATCGGTATCTCTGGTTGTTGAAGTAGGCCTGAAGGTTTCTGATATTCAATCTTAACCTTCGCACAAGTCAAGCACTTACTAACATAAGTGGCTATCTCTGCTTTCATGTTTGGCCACCAGTAGAGAGTTTTGAGGTCCTGGTACATTTTTTCCGAACCGGGATGTACCGAATAACGAGATGTGTGAGCCTCATCGAGCACTAGTTGTCTAAGATCCCTGAACGTGGAATCCAGACTCGATCCATAAAGTACTGAAGCCCATCCGACTTCAGTTCCAGGTGTTTGTCAGCACCATGCAATGTTTCCAACCCGATGTTTTCCTTTTTCAAGGCCTCGCCTTGGGCTTCACGTATTTTATCAGGCAGATTAGAGTGTATGGTAAGTTGTAAGGCCCGCACACGTTTGGGTTTCGTTTCCTTACGGCTCAGGGCATCAGCTACTACGTTAGCTTTCCCTGGATGGTACTTGATAGCACAGTCATAATCATTCAAGAGTTCGACCCATCGTCGTTGCCGTATGTTTAGGACCTTCTGATCAAATATGTGCTGAAGACTCTTATGATCTGTGAAGATTGTGCACTTCGTTCATAGAGGTAGTGTCTCCAAATTTTGAGAGCGAAGACAACCGCTCCCAGTTCCAAGTCGTGAGTGGGATAATTCTTCTCGTGAATTTTTAGTTGTCGTGAAGCATAAGCGATCACCTTCTCGCGTTGCATCAAAACACACCCTAGCCCTTGGATAGATGCATCACAGTACACCACAAAGTCCTCCGTACCCTCAGGTAGTGATAATATTGGAGCACTGCAAAGTTTAGTCTTTAGTAATTGAAAAGCAGCTTCTTGGGCATCTTCCCACTTGTAGGTAATCCCCTTCTGTGTCAAAGCAGTGAGGGGTTGAGCGATTTTTGAGAATCCCTGAATGAATCTGCGATAATAACCTGCAAGGCCAAGGAATTGTCGGACCTCCGTGGGAGTCTTAGGGGCCTCCCATCTTTTAATCGCATCAATCTTAGCGGGATCGACCTGTATTCCTGCCTCGTTCACCACATGACCCAAGAATTGGACCTCACGAATCCAGAAAGTCGCACTTGGAGAATTTTGCATATAGCTGCTCACTTTTCAGAAGTTCCAAGATCAGTCGTAGGTGTTGCTCGTGCTCTTCCCTACTCTTGGAATAGATCAGAATATCGTCTATGAACACTATGACAAATTTGTCTAGATAGGGTTTGCACACCCGGTTCATGAGGTCCATGAACACAGCTGGTGCATTGGTCAGCCCGAAGGGCATTACCAAAAATTCATAGTGCCCATAACGAGTCCGAAAAGCTGTCTTTGGCACATCCTCCTCTCGGACTCTCAGTTGGTGATACCCCACCTTAAGTCAATCTTGGAATAGAAACTCGACCCCTGAAGTTGGTCGAATAGATCATCTATGCGAGGTAAAGGGTAGCGATTTTTAATTGTCACCTTATTTAATTCCCGGTAATCGATGCACATACGGAAACTCCCATCCTTCTTCTTCACGAATAAGACTGGGGCTCCCCACGGTGAAGAGCTAGGTCGGATGAAACCCCTATCCAATAGCTCTTGGAGTTGGGTAGATAGTTCTTGAAGTTCGCCTGGTGCAAGGCGGTATGGTGCACGCGCAACTGGGGCGGCGCCTGGTGCAAGGTCAATTTGGAACTCCACTTGGCGAACCGGTGGAAGTCCTGGCAGCTCCTCTGGGAATACATCTGGAAAATCTCGGACCACCGGGATGTCCTCGATTTTTGTTTCGACTTCGGCTCGAGTGTCAGAAATGTTAGCCAATATGGCTGGATAGCCCTTCCGTATGCACTTCTGGGCCTTCAAGTAAGAGATGATGCCCACCATGGCACCACCGCGATCACCCTGGACAGACAATAGTTCCCCACTGGGGAGGGGGATACGAACAACTTCTCCTTGCAGAGAATTTCGGCGTGGTGCTTGGACAACCAGTCCATGCCAACCACAAGATCGAAGCTTCCTAGGGTGATAGGTAAAAGGTCGATGGCAAACAAATGTCCATCTAGTTCGAGCCTACAGTCACGAAGAGTGTGGGTTACCTCAACAGGCTTCCCATCAGCTAGTTCTATAGAGTACGGGGTCTCGAGTAATGTAGGAACTATCCCTAGTTGTCTGCTAAGTTTTGATGACACAAAACTATAGTCTGCACCAGTATCATATAAAACAGAAGCGAGAGTGTCGTTCAAGGAACACGTACCCGTCACGACGTTGTTATCATTCCTCGCTTCCCCAGAGCCTATCACGAATGCTCTACCACGCGCCCCATAGTTGTTTCCGTTGTTGTTGTTGTTATTACCAGTGTTGGTGTTGTTGTTATTTCCCCATTGTTTCCATTACCGTTTAGCTGGGGACAATTCTTTCTAAAATGGTTCTCGCTACCACACTGGTAACACGCCTTTCCACCCTTCTGTTGCTGCCCCTGCGGGGGTGGGTTACCCTGAAGGTTGACTCTACAGTCTTTCTGCACATGCCCCAGCTTACCACAACGATCGCACTTAATCCTGTTACACGGCCCGAGTGGTGGTAGTTGCACTTAGCGCACTTGGGCCGATTTCCGTGATAACCACCTTGAGTCTGAGTACGGTTGTTGTTGTTGTTGTTGTTGTGGTTGTCGTGTTTCTTGTTCGGGTGCTGCTGCTGTTGATTACCATTACCCGGGGGTTTGCCAGACGCACTCTCCCACTTTCTCTTATTATCATTAGTGCCAGAGGATGAAGCACCTCGAGGGGGCAGTAGTCCCTCCTCTACTTTCTGGTCAGTCAGCTGGTGTGCCATACGAATCACCTGCTGAAGATTGTTGAAGTTGGCAGCAGTAACCATGCCCTTGATCTGCGGCACCAAACCCTTGATGTACAGTTCAATTCGCTTGTAGAGCGGGGTTGAGTAGTTAGGGCACATAGTGGCTAGCTCATGTGACCTAGTGGTGTAGGCTTCAATATCCGACCCCACCATTTTCAGATTCAGGTACTCAGTTTCCAGCTTCTGAATTTCATCCCGAGGGCAGTACTCCTCCCTCATCATCTCCTTGAAAGCATCCCAAGGCGTAGCATTTGCCACATCCACACCCAGTATTTGTTTCTGAGAGTTCCACCAGGATAACGCCACGTTCTCAAGTGTACCAGCGGCATATTTGACCCGGTCAGCTGGTGGACAGTTGCACATAGCAAAGCATGACTCCACCCTTTCGAACCACCTAAGTAGTCCAACTGCACCTTCAGATCCCCCAAAGTTTTGAGGCTTGCAGTCCATGAAGGTTTTGTAGGTGCAGGCTGGAGGGTGGTGTGGAGGTTGACCTACGTGCAAACACGGGAGTCATATGAGTAATAGAGTTTAACGCTGGAGCTCGTAGAAGGAGTAAAATAAGACGAATTAGTGTTACCAGCTTGGATAGCTGCGAGGGCTGCAACCACCCTGTCGTTGACAAGTGCAGTCAGCTCAGCTTGTGTTAGGTTGATGTGTCCACGTCCATGACCTCTTCCCGCCATCGTGGTTCTACAAATATACTATACCCATGAGAATACAATCGTTTGTACATCACAGTGTACTAATAAATCGCGCACGTATAAATAATAAAATAAAAGTTAAATCAATAATAAAATACCAACGTTCTAAAACAATCCAAAAGATCACCCAGTCACACGAGATTAAATAGAAGTCATAATATACTAGGAACAAAATAAATAACTAAATAAATAATAATAAATAAAATCAATCGTCGTCCGTAGAGATGACTGATCCTTCATCCTCACTTTCCTCCGGTAACTCCTCAGGTTCTTCCTCCTCTTCCTCTTCTATAAGAGCTGCATCAAGTGCCGCTCCCAAATCATCAAACTCATCCTCCATGGGTTCCTCCTCGGGGTCCTCTTCCCCAATTGGTTCCAAAGCTTCCATAAGCTGGTTGCGAACCATGGCTAACTCCTCTCGAGTATGCGCCAACTCTTGTTTGGTAGCAGTAGCATCCTGTTTTGCTTCCTCAGCCTCTTTCTTAACTTTCCTTAGTTCGCTGAGTAAGTAGTCAATCTGTCCTGCCACATGTGTCAATGTCTCGTCAGCATTTCTTCTCCAGAACTGGAACTCCTTAATACCAGTGTAAGCATTATCCAACTCAGTGTGTACATGCCTCACCATTCCTGCAAGTGTCCTCTCCCACGAGTCCACAATGGGAGGTACTGTAGCTGGCACCCCATAACTTACGACCCACGAGTGCAAGATGTCCGTGAACCAACGCCAACGGTTAGTGGCTTCACACGGCTCGAGTGACGAAGATGGGGCCTCATAAGGGTCATACATGGGGCGTCGTTGCCCGTCATGAGCACGGTAAGAGTAATTTCGGTGAGCGGGGTTAACCATAATTACCTGCAATATGTTAGGTTAGTGTTCGAAGTCGAGAATAATAAGCGTGCACTGAAGACGATGAGTGTACTAATACTTATGCTATAATGATTATAGTCTAGAATGCAATGCAATTCCTAGTTCACTATAACCAATGGCTCTGATACCAATCTGTCACACCCTCAAATTTCCACTGCGGAGTTTTACCGCGAGGTGCATGACAAACCAGGACCCATAGCCATAAGTATCATGAACGACTCTAAATGCCCAAACCATTTAGTTCGTTTTTAAGAAAAAGTTTCAAAGTTTAACCAAGCAATTTAAAGTAATGCGGAAGCGTAAACAAAGTAAAACATTTGCAAAAGTATGCGCAAGACAACGCGCCCAAAACCAAAGTTAATAAGTACGAAATAATAAATATCCATAACCCAAGACACGAATGATGCATGCCCTAAAACGTGCTCCGTACCTAAGGACCTGCAAAGCATGCTAAAATGTGTCAACATAAAGTCGGTGAGTTCACTATATAAGTAAGCGATGTAAATAATAACGTAGGTTCTCAAAACCCCAAAAGTCAAGTGTACAACGTTGGTCTCTCAGACCCTGTAAACAATAGCTAATTCAAATGTCAGGGGTAGCTAGCCCACTCATGATAACTAAAACCGGCGAATACCGAACTACTAATGAACAAGTTCCCATAACCGGGATAAAGATGCCTTGCATCATTGTCCATCGACAATGATTATGTTTGAAGCTAATAGTTCACATCCGTGCTCCCAGCACGATGTGAGGTTTATTAGACCTAATAGCGCTATCAACTAATTAACCCGCTTGCCCAACCGGCAATTGATTCGGTATTTTGAAGGACTTAAAAGATGTGTTTGGTTTAGTTCATCAAGGACATATACATGAATTAGAAAAAGTAGATTCACCACGTGAACCATGCACCCCAAACCCGGGATGTGTAAAAGAAAGTTATCTCAAGATAGACTAGAAAACGTTACCAATGTGGTCTCAACCCGAGACGCATGCTTTGAGAAAAAGTAGTGAAACTCACCTTATCGCGTAAGCAAAGAATCCGAACAGCAAGTATTATATGCTACCGACACCCTAATAACAGTGTCACTACGTGAGTATAGGCGTAACATCATTACACCATATAACTCGTTTGTCCAAGGCGTTTTAAATATTCAAAAGTGTGTATGCGACGCCTAGTGATTCTACATGCAATAGTAAACCCTACGGACTCGTTGGTGAATGAGTTGGTTATAATCAGTTTCTACAGCCCGTATGTGTCATAAACATGTGTACTTCCGTTATATGTCAATTTTAGATCACCTAAGACCTCACGTAATCACATAAGCACATAATACACAATCTGTGTTTTCAGGACAGATTGTGCGCCATCAAAACGAATTTATTTAAAATACTTAACGAATGAGTTAGAGTCCCAAATTTTTACTGAATTTTATTTGGGATTCACTCGACAATACCTATTTTTATTTTGTCTTACTTCCAAACACAAAAATTATAAAAATTCGTACAACACAGCAGTGTTCAGAAAATTTCCACAACAGGTCAGTTTAGTAGGAAAATTCTTAAAAATTGTGTATTCATCCAAACGAGATGAATCCACTTGGAAAAGCTCTATTTTTCCAGTATTGACCTACTGTAAAAATTTCATAACCTAACTCCTTGTAAATCTCAAGTTATGACCATTTAAAGTTAGCCCAATTCACAAATCCGAAAATCTGATATGACCCCTAATCAATTAAAATTCCAAAAACGACTCATCCGACGTCCAAAACACATGATTTTACCCATTATGAAAAGCTAAGACCAGGTGTGACCTAACCATGCCAAGAAAACACTAAAATTATTATGTTAGAGCCGTGTTACAGCTCCTACAAATTCGACTAACCATTCTGTCCAGATTTTAATTTCGCCTAAATCATACTTTAATCGCCTACCGTGTGCACAAAAACTATTAACATTCATCAATCATCAACACAAAACATTCCTAATACCTATTTCATCAGATTCTATGATTAAACATGTCAAGATCAAAGCTTTAAGAATCAAAACACCAATTACTTGCGCAACAAGTATCCTACGATGTTACTAAGCGTTTATGAGTATGTTTAATCCATTTAATCTTCAAAAAGATTCATGCTTTAATGTTTTATAAACTATTCAGACCTGGACAAACTTATTATATGATTTTTATTAATGAAAACACAAGATAGAAGCATAAGAAATCGTAAAATATACCCTTAGCTCTCCCAATCGATCAATCGCGCGCCTTGGAGCCTCCCAATTGATGATCTTGAGCCTTAGCAGAGGTTGTTTGAGTGAAATATTCGTGTGGGGCAGTAAGGGGGCGATTAGGGTTGAGTATGGGGGTTGCATGGGAGTTAAGGATGCTTAAATATAAGTTTGAGGCGGTTTAGACCCGTCAGGTCTCATTGAGCGGCCGCTCGGTGCCTGTGAGCGGCCGCTCACAGGGCCGGGTGGCGCGCTCTTGCCTCGTTTCGTCTCCCGACGCGTTATCCTTCGACGTTTTCGTTATTTCGGACCGTAACAAGTGTAACCCCATGCATTAAGACCCTAATCAACCTCATGCTCCACTTTTAATGATTTCTATTAACGTGTTCGGTTTAGGTTCACATAATCACGTATGGTTTTCACATAAGTTTGTCAGGTATCACCGAGACACATAAGTTTATTTTTCACCAACGTCCGAGGTTCACTAATCATGCAATCACACATTGACTCACAACCATGCACGTATGTCTTATCTAACTAACCCTAGTTAAGTATAATGCAAGGAAATGTAACTAGAGTTTAGTTAAAGTGAGAACCTGAATTTTCGGGGTATCACATCATCCCCAAGTTGAAAAGAATTTCGTCCCGAAATTCAGCAAGTAAACAGTAAAGCCAGCTAAAAATGTATGCTTGGTTTCCGGATGTCACGTCATCCCCAAGTTGAAAGGAATTTCGCCCCGAAATTCACTTTGAGCGAGCTGCTTTATGTTCGGCATTTGATCTATGCACAGGTTCAGGTTCAGAAAAGAGGTGTGGATATTTGAGCCGCATCTGATCTCTGCGCTCCCACGTGTATTCCGGTCCTAGACGGGAATTCCACCGTACCTTCACGATGGGTATCGTGCTTTGCCTGAGTTTCTTGACGCCCTGCTCAAGAATCTCCACTGGTTCTTCCACGAACCGTAACTGGTCGTCCACCTGGATTTCCTCCAGCGGTACTACCAGTGTCGTATCGGATAAGCATTTCTTCAAGTTTGAGACGTGGAATACATTATGCACTCCACTGAGTTCGTCTGGTAAATTCAGCTGATAAGCTACCGGACCAATCCTTTTAACAATCTCGAAAGGTCCAACATAACGGGGATTCAACTTCCCTCGTTTCCCAAAGCGTATCACTCCTTTCCAAGGTGACACCTTTAACAAAACCTTGTCCCCAACCTGGAACTCCAAAGGTTTTCTACGTTTGTCCGCGTAGCTTTTCTGTCGATCACGAGCAGCAGCCATCCTGTTTCTGATTTGCACTATCTTCTCAGAGGTTTCGTGCACGAGTTCGGGACCTGTTAGTTGGCTATCCCCAACCTCAGTCCAACAGATAGGAGACCTACACTTGCGCCCATAAAGTGCCTCAAAAGGCGCACACTGAATCGAGGTGTGGTAACTATTGTTGTAAGAGAACTCGATTAAGGGCAAGTGCTTGTCCCAGTTATTACCAAAGTCCACCACGCATGCTCGCAGCAGATCCTCTAATGTTTGGATGGTACGTTCACTTTGTCCATCTGTCTGTGGGTGATAGGCTGTGCTCATATCGAGACGAGTACCTAGTGCATCTTGGAGAGTAGTCCAGAATCGAGAAGTGAATCGCCCATCGCGATCAGATATAATGGAAGTAGGCACCCCATGCCTAGAGACTATCTCCTTGATATATAGGTTCGCCAGCTTCTCTAACGAGTCCGTTTCTTTTATTGCCAGGAAGTGGGCCGATTTGGTTAAGCGGTCCACGATAACCCAAATCATGTTATGGCCCGCTGTTGTTTTCGGAAGCTTCGTAATGAAGTCCATGGAAATCCCATCCCATTTCCACATCGGTATCTCTGGTTGTTGAAGTAGGCCTGAAGGTTTCTGATATTCAATCTTAACCTTCGCACAAGTCAAGCACTTACTAACATAAGTGGCTATCTCTGCTTTCATGTTTGGCCACCAGTAGAGAGTTTTGAGGTCCTGGTACATTTTTTCCGAACCGGGATGTACCGAATAACGAGATGTGTGAGCCTCATCGAGCACTAGTTGTCTAAGATCCCCTGAACGTGGAATCCAGACTCGATCCATAAAGTACTGAAGCCCATCCGACTTCAGTTCCAGGTGTTTGTCAGCACCATGCAATGTTTCCAACCCGATGTTTTCCTTTTTCAAGGCCTCGCCTTGGGCTTCACGTATTTTATCAGGCAGATTAGAGTGTATGGTAAGTTGTAAGGCCCGCACACGTTTGGGTTTCGTTTCCTTACGGCTCAGGGCATCAGCTACTACGTTAGCTTTCCCTGGATGGTACTTGATAGCACAGTCATAATCATTCAAGAGTTCGACCCATCGTCGTTGCCGTATGTTTAGGACCTTCTGATCAAATATGTGCTGAAGACTCTTATGATCTGTGAAGATTGTGCACTTCGTTCCATAGAGGTAGTGTCTCCAAATTTTGAGAGCGAAGACAACCGCTCCCAGTTCCAAGTCGTGAGTGGGATAATTCTTCTCGTGAATTTTTAGTTGTCGTGAAGCATAAGCGATCACCTTCTCGCGTTGCATCAAAACACACCCTAGCCCTTGGATAGATGCATCACAGTACACCACAAAGTCCTCCGTACCCTCAGGTAGTGATAATATTGGAGCACTGCAAAGTTTAGTCTTTAGTAATTGAAAAGCAGCTTCTTGGGCATCTTCCCACTTGTAGGTAATCCCCTTCTGTGTCAAAGCAGTGAGGGGTTGAGCGATTTTTGAGAATCCCTGAATGAATCTGCGATAATAACCTGCAAGGCCAAGGAATTGTCGGACCTCCGTGGGAGTCTTAGGGGCCTCCCATCTTTTAATCGCATCAATCTTAGCGGGATCGACCTGTATTCCTGCCTCGTTCACCACATGACCCAAGAATTGGACCTCACGAATCCAGAAAGTCGCACTTGGAGAATTTTGCATATAGCTGCTCACTTTTCAGAAGTTCCAAGATCAGTCGTAGGTGTTGCTCGTGCTCTTCCCTACTCTTGGAATAGATCAGAATATCGTCTATGAACACTATGACAAATTTGTCTAGATAGGGTTTGCACACCCGGTTCATGAGGTCCATGAACACAGCTGGTGCATTGGTCAGCCCGAAGGGCATTACCAAAAATTCATAGTGCCCATAACGAGTCCGAAAAGCTGTCTTTGGCACATCCTCCTCTCGGACTCTCAGTTGGTGATACCCCGACCTTAAGTCAATCTTGGAATAGAAACTCGACCCCTGAAGTTGGTCGAATAGATCATCTATGCGAGGTAAAGGGTAGCGATTTTTAATTGTCACCTTATTTAATTCCCGGTAATCGATGCACATACGGAAACTCCCATCCTTCTTCTTCACGAATAAGACTGGGGCTCCCCACGGTGAAGAGCTAGGTCGGATGAAACCCCTATCCAATAGCTCTTGGAGTTGGGTAGATAGTTCTTGAAGTTCGCCTGGTGCAAGGCGGTATGGTGCACGCGCAACTGGGGCGGCGCCTGGTGCAAGGTCAATTTGGAACTCCACTTGGCGAACCGGTGGAAGTCCTGGCAGCTCCTCTGGGAATACATCTGGAAAATCTCGGACCACCGGGATGTCCTCGATTTTTGTTTCGACTTCGGCTCGAGTGTCAGAAATGTTAGCCAATATGGCTGGATAGCCCTTCCGTATGCACTTCTGGGCCTTCAAGTAAGAGATGATGCCCACCATGGCACCACCGCGATCACCCTGGACAGACAATAGTTCCCCACTGGGGAGGGGGATACGAACAACTTTCTCCTTGCAGAGAATTTCGGCGTGGTGCTTGGACAACCAGTCCATGCCAACCACAAGATCGAAGCTTCCTAGGGTGATAGGTAAAAGGTCGATGGCAAACAAATGTCCATCTAGTTCGAGCCTACAGTCACGAAGAGTGTGGGTTACCTCAACAGGCTTCCCATCAGCTAGTTCTATAGAGTACGGGGTCTCGAGTAATGTAGGAACTATCCCTAGTTGTCTGCTAAGTTTTGATGACACAAAACTATAGTCTGCACCAGTATCATATAAAACAGAAGCGAGAGTGTCGTTCAAGGAACACGTACCCGTCACGACGTTGTTATCATTCCTCGCTTCCCCAGAGCCTATCACGAATGCTCTACCACGCGCCCCATAGTTGTTTCCGTTGTTGTTGTTGTTATTACCAGTGTTGGTGTTGTTGTTATTTCCCCCATTGTTTCCATTACCGTTTAGCTGGGGACAATTCTTTCTAAAATGGTTCTCGCTACCACACTGGTAACACGCCTTTCCACCCTTCTGTTGCTGCCCCTGCGGGGGTGGGTTACCCTGAAGGTTGACTCTACAGTCTTTCTGCACATGCCCCAGCTTACCACAACGATCGCACTTAATCCTGTTACACGGCCCCGAGTGGTGGTAGTTGCACTTAGCGCACTTGGGCCGATTTCCGTGATAACCACCTTGAGTCTGAGTACGGTTGTTGTTGTTGTTGTTGTTGTGGTTGTCGTGTTTCTTGTTCGGGTGCTGCTGCTGTTGATTACCATTACCGGGGGTTTGCCAGACGCACTCTCCCACTTTCTCTTATTATCATTAGTGCCAGAGGATGAAGCACCTCGAGGGGGCAGTAGTCCCTCCTCTACTTTCTGGTCAGTCAGCTGGTGTGCCATACGAATCACCTGCTGAAGATTGTTGAAGTTGGCAGCAGTAACCATGCCCTTGATCTGCGGCACCAAACCCTTGATGTACAGTTCAATTCGCTTGTAGAGCGGGGTTGAGTAGTTAGGGCACATAGTGGCTAGCTCATGTGACCTAGTGGTGTAGGCTTCAATATCCGACCCCACCATTTTCAGATTCAGGTACTCAGTTTCCAGCTTCTGAATTTCATCCCGAGGGCAGTACTCCTCCCTCATCATCTCCTTGAAAGCATCCCAAGGCGTAGCATTTGCCACATCCACACCCAGTATTTGTTTCTGAGAGTTCCACCAGGATAACGCCGCGTTCTCAAGTGTACCAGCGGCATATTTGACCCGGTCAGCTGGTGGACAGTTGCACATAGCAAAGCATGACTCCACCCTTTCGAACCACCTAAGTAGTCCAACTGCACCTTCAGATCCCCCAAAGTTTTGAGGCTTGCAGTCCATGAAGGTTTTGTAGGTGCAGGCTGGAGGGTGGTGTGGAGGTTGACCTACGTGCAAACACGGGAGTCATATGAGTAATAGAGTTTAACGCTGGAGCTCGTAGAAGGAGTAAAATAAGACGAATTAGTGTTACCAGCTTGGATAGCTGCGAGGGCTGCAACCACCCTGTCGTTGACAAGTGCAGTCAGCTCAGCTTGTGTTAGGTTGATGTGTCCACGTCCATGACCTCTTCCCGCCATCGTGGTTCTACAAATATACTATACCCATGAGAATACAATCGTTTGTACATCACAGTGTACTAATAAATCGCGCACGTATAAATAATAAAATAAAAGTTAAATCAATAATAAAATACCAACGTTCTAAAACAATCCAAAAGATCACCCAGTCACACGAGATTAAATAGAAGTCATAATATACTAGGAACAAAATAAATAACTAAATAAATAATAATAAATAAAATCAATCGTCGTCCGTAGAGATGACTGATCCTTCATCCTCACTTTCCTCCGGTAACTCCTCAGGTTCTTCCTCCTCTTCCTCTTCTATAAGAGCTGCATCAAGTGCCGCTCCCAAATCATCAAACTCATCCTCCATGGGTTCCTCCTCGGGGTCCTCTTCCCCAATTGGTTCCAAAGCTTCCATAAGCTGGTTGCGAACCATGGCTAACTCCTCTCGAGTATGCGCCAACTCTTGTTTGGTAGCAGTAGCATCCTGTTTTGCTTCCTCAGCCTCTTTCTTAACTTTCCTTAGTTCGCTGAGTAAGTAGTCAATCTGTCCTGCCACATGTGTCAATGTCTCGTCAGCATTTCTTCTCCAGAACTGGAACTCCTTAATACCAGTGTAAGCATTATCCAACTCAGTGTGTACATGCCTCACCATTCCTGCAAGTGTCCTCTCCCACGAGTCCACAATGGGAGGTACTGTAGCTGGCACCCCATAACTTACGACCCACGAGTGCAAGATGTCCGTGAACCAACGCCAACGGTTAGTGGCTTCACACGGCTCGAGTGACGAAGATGGGGCCTCATAAGGGTCATACATGGGGCGTCGTTGCCCGTCATGAGCACGGTAAGAGTAATTTCGGTGAGCGGGGTTAACCATAATTACCTGCAATATGTTAGGTTAGTGTTCGAAGTCGAGAATAATAAGCGTGCACTGAAGACGATGAGTGTACTAATACTTATGCTATAATGATTATAGTCTAGAATGCAATGCAATTCCTAGTTCACTATAACCAATGGCTCTGATACCAATCTGTCACACCCTCAAATTTCCACTGCGGAGTTTTACCGCGAGGTGCATGACAAACCAGGACCCATAGCCATAAGTATCATGAACGACTCTAAATGCCCAAACCATTTAGTTCGTTTTTAAGAAAAAGTTTCAAAGTTTAACCAAGCAATTTAAAGTAATGCGGAAGCGTAAACAAAGTAAAACATTTGCAAAAGTATGCGCAAGACAACGCGCCCAAAACCAAAGTTAATAAGTACGAAATAATAAATATCCATAACCCAAGACACGAATGATGCATGCCCTAAAACGTGCTCCGTACCTAAGGACCTGCAAAGCATGCTAAAATGTGTCAACATAAAGTCGGTGAGTTCACTATATAAGTAAGCGATGTAAATAATAACGTAGGTTCTCAAAACCCCAAAAGTCAAGTGTACAACGTTGGTCTCTCAGACCCTGTAAACAATAGCTAATTCAAATGTCAGGGGTAGCTAGCCCACTCATGATAACTAAAACCGGCGAATACCGAACTACTAATGAACAAGTTCCCATAACCGGGATAAAGATGCCTTGCATCATTGTCCATCGACAATGATTATGTTTGAAGCTAATAGTTCACATCCGTGCTCCCAGCACGATGTGAGGTTTATTAGACCTAATAGCGCTATCAACTAATTAACCCGCTTGCCCAACCGGCAATTGATTCGGTATTTTGAAGGACTTAAAAGATGTGTTTGGTTTAGTTCATCAAGGACATATACATGAATTAGAAAAAGTAGATTCACCACGTGAACCATGCACCCCAAACCCGGGATGTGTAAAAGAAAGTTATCTCAAGATAGACTAGAAAACGTTACCAATGTGGTCTCAACCCGAGACGCATGCTTTGAGAAAAAGTAGTGAAACTCACCTTATCGCGTAAGCAAAGAATCCGAACAGCAAGTATTATATGCTACCGACACCCTAATAACAGTGTCACTACGTGAGTATAGGCGTAACATCATTACACCATATAACTCGTTTGTCCAAGGCGTTTTAAATATTCAAAAGTGTGTATGCGACGCCTAGTGATTCTACATGCAATAGTAAACCCTACGGACTCGTTGGTGAATGAGTTGGTTATAATCAGTTTCTACAGCCCGTATGTGTCATAAACATGTGTACTTCCGTTATATGTCAATTTTAGATCACCTAAGACCTCACGTAATCACATAAGCACATAATACACAATCTGTGTTTTCAGGACAGATTGTGCGCCATCAAAACGAATTTATTTAAAATACTTAACGAATGAGTTAGAGTCCCAAATTTTTACTGAATTTTATTTGGGATTCACTCGACAATACCTATTTTTATTTTGTCTTACTTCCAAACACAAAAATTATAAAAATTCGTACAACACAGCAGTGTTCAGAAAATTTCCACAACAGGTCAGTTTAGTAGGAAAATTCTTAAAAATTGTGTATTCATCCAAACGAGATGAATCCACTTGGAAAAGCTCTATTTTTCCAGTATTGACCTACTGTAAAAATTTCATAACCTAACTCCTTGTAAATCTCAAGTTATGACCATTTAAAGTTAGCCCAATTCACAAATCCGAAAATCTGATATGACCCCTAATCAATTAAAATTCCAAAAACGACTCATCCGACGTCCAAAACACATGATTTTACCCATTATGAAAAGCTAAGACCAGGTGTGACCTAACCATGCCAAGAAAACACTAAAATTATTATGTTAGAGCCGTGTTACAGCTCCTACAAATTCGACTAACCATTCTGTCCAGATTTTAATTTCGCCTAAATCATACTTTAATCGCCTACCGTGTGCACAAAAACTATTAACATTCATCAATCATCAACACAAAACATTCCTAATACCTATTTCATCAGATTCTATGATTAAACATGTCAAGATCAAAGCTTTAAGAATCAAAACACCAATTACTTGCGCAACAAGTATCCTACGATGTTACTAAGCGTTTATGAGTATGTTTAATCCATTTAATCTTCAAAAAGATTCATGCTTTAATGTTTTATAAACCTATTCAGACCTGGACAAACTTATTATATGATTTTTATTAATGAAAACACAAGATAGAAGCATAAGAAATCGTAAAATATACCCTTAGCTCTCCCAATCGATCAATCGCGCGCCTTGGAGCCTCCCAATTGATGATCTTGAGCCTTAGCAGAGGTTGTTTGAGTGAAATATTCGTGTGGGGCAGTAAGGGGGCGATTAGGGTTGAGTATGGGGGTTGCATGGGAGTTAAGGATGCTTAAATATAAGTTTGAGGCGGTTTAGACCCGTCAGGTCTCATTGAGCGGCCGCTCGGTGCCTGTGAGCGGCCGCTCACAGGGCCGGGTGGCGCGCTCTTGCCTCGTTTCGTCTCCCGACGCGTTATCCTTCGACGTTTTCGTTATTTCGGACCGTAACAAGTGTAACCCCATGCATTAAGACCCTAATCAACCTCATGCTCCACTTTTAATGATTTCTATTAACGTGTTCGGTTTAGGTTCACATAATCACGTATGGTTTTCACATAAGTTTGTCAGGTATCACCGAGACACATAAGTTTATTTTTCACCAACGTCCGAGGTTCACTAATCATGCAATCACACATTGACTCACAACCATGCACGTATGTCTTATCTAACTAACCCTAGTTAAGTATAATGCAAGGAAATGTAACTAGAGTTTAGTTAAAGTGAGAACCTGAATTTTCGGGGTATCACATCATCCCCAAGTTGAAAAGAATTTCGTCCCGAAATTCAGCAAGTAAACAGTAAAGCCAGCTAAAAATGTATGCTTGGTTTCCGGATGTCACGTCATCCCCAAGTTGAAAGGAATTTCGCCCCGAAATTCACTTTGAGCGAGCTGCTTTATGTTCGGCATTTGATCTATGCACAGGTTCAGGTTCAGAAAAGAGGTGTGGATATTTGAGCCGCATCTGATCTCTGCGCTCCCACGTGTATTCCGGTCCTAGACGGGAATTCCACCGTACCTTCACGATGGGTATCGTGCTTTGCCTGAGTTTCTTGACGCCCTGCTCAAGAATCTCCACTGGTTCTTCCACGAACCGTAACTGGTCGTCCACCTGGATTTCCTCCAGCGGTACTACCAGTGTCGTATCGGATAAGCATTTCTTCAAGTTTGAGACGTGGAATACATTATGCACTCCACTGAGTTCGTCTGGTAAATTCAGCTGATAAGCTACCGGACCAATCCTTTTAACAATCTCGAAAGGTCCAACATAACGGGGATTCAACTTCCCTCGTTTCCCAAAGCGTATCACTCCTTTCCAAGGTGACACCTTTAACAAAACCTTGTCCCCAACCTGGAACTCCAAAGGTTTTCTACGTTTGTCCGCGTAGCTTTTCTGTCGATCACGAGCAGCAGCCATCTGTTTCTGATTTGCACTATCTTCTCAGAGGTTTCGTGCACGAGTTCGGGACCTGTTAGTTGGCTATCCCCAACCTCAGTCCAACAGATAGGAGACCTACACTTGCGCCCATAAAGTGCCTCAAAAGGCGCACACTGAATCGAGGTGTGGTAACTATTGTTGTAAGAGAACTCGATTAAGGGCAAGTGCTTGTCCCAGTTATTACCAAAGTCCACCACGCATGCTCGCAGCAGATCCTCTAATGTTTGGATGGTACGTTCACTTTGTCCATCTGTCTGTGGGTGATAGGCTGTGCTCATATCGAGACGAGTACCTAGTGCATCTTGGAGAGTAGTCCAGAATCGAGAAGTGAATCGCCCATCGCGATCAGATATAATGGAAGTAGGCACCCATGCCTAGAGACTATCTCCTTGATATATAGGTTCGCCAGCTTCTCTAACGAGTCCGTTTCTTTTATTGCCAGGAAGTGGGCCGATTTGGTTAAGCGGTCCACGATAACCCAAATCATGTTATGGCCCGCTGTTGTTTTCGGAAGCTTCGTAATGAAGTCCATGGAAATCCCATCCCATTTCCACATCGGTATCTCTGGTTGTTGAAGTAGGCCTGAAGGTTTCTGATATTCAATCTTAACCTTCGCACAAGTCAAGCACTTACTAACATAAGTGGCTATCTCTGCTTTCATGTTTGGCCACCAGTAGAGAGTTTTGAGGTCCTGGTACATTTTTTCCGAACCGGGATGTACCGAATAACGAGATGTGTGAGCCTCATCGAGCACTAGTTGTCTAAGATCCCCTGAACGTGGAATCCAGACTCGATCCATAAAGTACTGAAGCCCATCCGACTTCAGTTCCAGGTGTTTGTCAGCACCATGCAATGTTTCCAACCCGATGTTTTCCTTTTTCAAGGCCTCGCCTTGGGCTTCACGTATTTTATCAGGCAGATTAGAGTGTATGGTAAGTTGTAAGGCCCGCACACGTTTGGGTTTCGTTTCCTTACGGCTCAGGGCATCAGCTACTACGTTAGCTTTCCCTGGATGGTACTTGATAGCACAGTCATAATCATTCAAGAGTTCGACCCATCGTCGTTGCCGTATGTTTAGGACCTTCTGATCAAATATGTGCTGAAGACTCTTATGATCTGTGAAGATTGTGCACTTCGTTCCATAGAGGTAGTGTCTCCAAATTTTGAGAGCGAAGACAACCGCTCCCAGTTCCAAGTCGTGAGTGGGATAATTCTTCTCGTGAATTTTTAGTTGTCGTGAAGCATAAGCGATCACCTTCTCGCGTTGCATCAAAACACACCCTAGCCCTTGGATAGATGCATCACAGTACACCACAAAGTCCTCCGTACCCTCAGGTAGTGATAATATTGGAGCACTGCAAAGTTTAGTCTTTAGTAATTGAAAAGCAGCTTCTTGGGCATCTTCCCACTTGTAGGTAATCCCCTTCTGTGTCAAAGCAGTGAGGGGTTGAGCGATTTTTGAGAATCCCTGAATGAATCTGCGATAATAACCTGCAAGGCCAAGGAATTGTCGGACCTCCGTGGGAGTCTTAGGGGCCTCCCATCTTTTAATCGCATCAATCTTAGCGGGATCGACCTGTATTCCTGCCTCGTTCACCACATGACCCAAGAATTGGACCTCACGAATCCAGAAAGTCGCACTTGGAGAATTTTGCATATAGCTGCTCACTTTTCAGAAGTTCCAAGATCAGTCGTAGGTGTTGCTCGTGCTCTTCCCTACTCTTGGAATAGATCAGAATATCGTCTATGAACACTATGACAAATTTGTCTAGATAGGGTTTGCACACCCGGTTCATGAGGTCCATGAACACAGCTGGTGCATTGGTCAGCCCGAAGGGCATTACCAAAAATTCATAGTGCCCATAACGAGTCCGAAAAGCTGTCTTTGGCACATCCTCCTCTCGGACTCTCAGTTGGTGATACCCCGACCTTAAGTCAATCTTGGAATAGAAACTCGACCCCTGAAGTTGGTCGAATAGATCATCTATGCGAGGTAAAGGGTAGCGATTTTTAATTGTCACCTTATTTAATTCCCGGTAATCGATGCACATACGGAAACTCCCATCCTTCTTCTTCACGAATAAGACTGGGGCTCCCCACGGTGAAGAGCTAGGTCGGATGAAACCCCTATCCAATAGCTCTTGGAGTTGGGTAGATAGTTCTTGAAGTTCGCCTGGTGCAAGGCGGTATGGTGCACGCGCAACTGGGGCGGCGCCTGGTGCAAGGTCAATTTGGAACTCCACTTGGCGAACCGGTGGAAGTCCTGGCAGCTCCTCTGGGAATACATCTGGAAAATCTCGGACCACCGGGATGTCCTCGATTTTTGTTTCGACTTCGGCTCGAGTGTCAGAAATGTTAGCCAATATGGCTGGATAGCCCTTCCGTATGCACTTCTGGGCCTTCAAGTAAGAGATGATGCCCACCATGGCACCACCGCGATCACCCTGGACAGACAATAGTTCCCCACTGGGGAGGGGGATACGAACAACTTTCTCCTTGCAGAGAATTTCGGCGTGGTGCTTGGACAACCAGTCCATGCCAACCACAAGATCGAAGCTTCCTAGGGTGATAGGTAAAAGGTCGATGGCAAACAAATGTCCATCTAGTTCGAGCCTACAGTCACGAAGAGTGTGGGTTACCTCAACAGGCTTCCCATCAGCTAGTTCTATAGAGTACGGGGTCTCGAGTAATGTAGGAACTATCCCTAGTTGTCTGCTAAGTTTTGATGACACAAAACTATAGTCTGCACCAGTATCATATAAAACAGAAGCGAGAGTGTCGTTCAAGGAACACGTACCCGTCACGACGTTGTTATCATTCCTCGCTTCCCCAGAGCCTATCACGAATGCTCTACCACGCGCCCCATAGTTGTTTCCGTTGTTGTTGTTGTTATTACCAGTGTTGGTGTTGTTGTTATTTCCCCCATTGTTTCCATTACCGTTTAGCTGGGGACAATTCTTTCTAAAATGGTTCTCGCTACCACACTGGTAACACGCCTTTCCACCCTTCTGTTGCTGCCCCTGCGGGGGTGGGTTACCCTGAAGGTTGACTCTACAGTCTTTCTGCACATGCCCCAGCTTACCACAACGATCGCACTTAATCCTGTTACACGGCCCCGAGTGGTGGTAGTTGCACTTAGCGCACTTGGGCCGATTTCCGTGATAACCACCTTGAGTCTGAGTACGGTTGTTGTTGTTGTTGTTGTTGTGGTTGTCGTGTTTCTTGTTCGGGTGCTGCTGCTGTTGATTACCATTACCCGGGGGTTTGCCAGACGCACTCTCCCACTTTCTCTTATTATCATTAGTGCCAGAGGATGAAGCACCTCGAGGGGGCAGTAGTCCCTCCTCTACTTTCTGGTCAGTCAGCTGGTGTGCCATACGAATCACCTGCTGAAGATTGTTGAAGTTGGCAGCAGTAACCATGCCCTTGATCTGCGGCACCAAACCCTTGATGTACAGTTCAATTCGCTTGTAGAGCGGGGTTGAGTAGTTAGGGCACATAGTGGCTAGCTCATGTGACCTAGTGGTGTAGGCTTCAATATCCGACCCCACCATTTTCAGATTCAGGTACTCAGTTTCCAGCTTCTGAATTTCATCCCGAGGGCAGTACTCCTCCCTCATCATCTCCTTGAAAGCATCCCAAGGCGTAGCATTTGCCACATCCACACCCAGTATTTGTTTCTGAGAGTTCCACCAGGATAACGCCGCGTTCTCAAGTGTACCAGCGGCATATTTGACCCGGTCAGCTGGTGGACAGTTGCACATAGCAAAGCATGACTCCACCCTTTCGAACCACCTAAGTAGTCCAACTGCACCTTCAGATCCCCCAAAGTTTTGAGGCTTGCAGTCCATGAAGGTTTTGTAGGTGCAGGCTGGAGGGTGGTGTGGAGGTTGACCTACGTGCAAACACGGGAGTCATATGAGTAATAGAGTTTAACGCTGGAGCTCGTAGAAGGAGTAAAATAAGACGAATTAGTGTTACCAGCTTGGATAGCTGCGAGGGCTGCAACCACCCTGTCGTTGACAAGTGCAGTCAGCTCAGCTTGTGTTAGGTTGATGTGTCCACGTCCATGACCTCTTCCCGCCATCGTGGTTCTACAAATATACTATACCCATGAGAATACAATCGTTTGTACATCACAGTGTACTAATAAATCGCGCACGTATAAATAATAAAATAAAAGTTAAATCAATAATAAAATACCAACGTTCTAAAACAATCCAAAAGATCACCCAGTCACACGAGATTAAATAGAAGTCATAATATACTAGGAACAAAATAAATAACTAAATAAATAATAATAAATAAAATCAATCGTCGTCCGTAGAGATGACTGATCCTTCATCCTCACTTTCCTCCGGTAACTCCTCAGGTTCTTCCTCCTCTTCCTCTTCTATAAGAGCTGCATCAAGTGCCGCTCCCAAATCATCAAACTCATCCTCCATGGGTTCCTCCTCGGGGTCCTCTTCCCCAATTGGTTCCAAAGCTTCCATAAGCTGGTTGCGAACCATGGCTAACTCCTCTCGAGTATGCGCCAACTCTTGTTTGGTAGCAGTAGCATCCTGTTTTGCTTCCTCAGCCTCTTTCTTAACTTTCCTTAGTTCGCTGAGTAAGTAGTCAATCTGTCCTGCCACATGTGTCAATGTCTCGTCAGCATTTCTTCTCCAGAACTGGAACTCCTTAATACCAGTGTAAGCATTATCCAACTCAGTGTGTACATGCCTCACCATTCCTGCAAGTGTCCTCTCCCACGAGTCCACAATGGGAGGTACTGTAGCTGGCACCCCATAACTTACGACCCACGAGTGCAAGATGTCCGTGAACCAACGCCAACGGTTAGTGGCTTCACACGGCTCGAGTGACGAAGATGGGGCCTCATAAGGGTCATACATGGGGCGTCGTTGCCCGTCATGAGCACGGTAAGAGTAATTTCGGTGAGCGGGGTTAACCATAATTACCTGCAATATGTTAGGTTAGTGTTCGAAGTCGAGAATAATAAGCGTGCACTGAAGACGATGAGTGTACTAATACTTATGCTATAATGATTATAGTCTAGAATGCAATGCAATTCCTAGTTCACTATAACCAATGGCTCTGATACCAATCTGTCACACCCTCAAATTTCCACTGCGGAGTTTTACCGCGAGGTGCATGACAAACCAGGACCCATAGCCATAAGTATCATGAACGACTCTAAATGCCCAAACCATTTAGTTCGTTTTTAAGAAAAAGTTTCAAAGTTTAACCAAGCAATTTAAAGTAATGCGGAAGCGTAAACAAAGTAAAACATTTGCAAAAGTATGCGCAAGACAACGCGCCCAAAACCAAAGTTAATAAGTACGAAATAATAAATATCCATAACCCAAGACACGAATGATGCATGCCCTAAAACGTGCTCCGTACCTAAGGACCTGCAAAGCATGCTAAAATGTGTCAACATAAAGTCGGTGAGTTCACTATATAAGTAAGCGATGTAAATAATAACGTAGGTTCTCAAAACCCCAAAAGTCAAGTGTACAACGTTGGTCTCTCAGACCCTGTAAACAATAGCTAATTCAAATGTCAGGGGTAGCTAGCCCACTCATGATAACTAAAACCGGCGAATACCGAACTACTAATGAACAAGTTCCCATAACCGGGATAAAGATGCCTTGCATCATTGTCCATCGACAATGATTATGTTTGAAGCTAATAGTTCACATCCGTGCTCCCAGCACGATGTGAGGTTTATTAGACCTAATAGCGCTATCAACTAATTAACCCGCTTGCCCAACCGGCAATTGATTCGGTATTTTGAAGGACTTAAAAGATGTGTTTGGTTTAGTTCATCAAGGACATATACATGAATTAGAAAAAGTAGATTCACCACGTGAACCATGCACCCCAAACCCGGGATGTGTAAAAGAAAGTTATCTCAAGATAGACTAGAAAACGTTACCAATGTGGTCTCAACCCGAGACGCATGCTTTGAGAAAAAGTAGTGAAACTCACCTTATCGCGTAAGCAAAGAATCCGAACAGCAAGTATTATATGCTACCGACACCCTAATAACAGTGTCACTACGTGAGTATAGGCGTAACATCATTACACCATATAACTCGTTTGTCCAAGGCGTTTTAAATATTCAAAAGTGTGTATGCGACGCCTAGTGATTCTACATGCAATAGTAAACCCTACGGACTCGTTGGTGAATGAGTTGGTTATAATCAGTTTCTACAGCCCGTATGTGTCATAAACATGTGTACTTCCGTTATATGTCAATTTTAGATCACCTAAGACCTCACGTAATCACATAAGCACATAATACACAATCTGTGTTTTCAGGACAGATTGTGCGCCATCAAAACGAATTTATTTAAAATACTTAAACGAATGAGTTAGAGTCCCAAATTTTTACTGAATTTTATTTGGGATTCACTCGACAATACCTATTTTTATTTTGTCTTACTTCCAAACACAAAAATTATAAAAATTCGTACAACACAGCAGTGTTCAGAAAATTTCCACAACAGGTCAGTTTAGTAGGAAAATTCTTAAAAATTGTGTATTCATCCAAACGAGATGAATCCACTTGGAAAAGCTCTATTTTTCCAGTATTGACCTACTGTAAAAATTTCATAACCTAACTCCTTGTAAATCTCAAGTTATGACCATTTAAAGTTAGCCCAATTCACAAATCCGAAAATCTGATATGACCCCTAATCAATTAAAATTCCAAAAACGACTCATCCGACGTCCAAAACACATGATTTTACCCATTATGAAAAGCTAAGACCAGGTGTGACCTAACCATGCCAAGAAAACACTAAAATTATTATGTTAGAGCCGTGTTACAGCTCCTACAAATTCGACTAACCATTCTGTCCAGATTTTAATTTCGCCTAAATCATACTTTAATCGCCTACCGTGTGCACAAAAACTATTAACATTCATCAATCATCAACACAAAACATTCCTAATACCTATTTCATCAGATTCTATGATTAAACATGTCAAGATCAAAGCTTTAAGAATCAAAACACCAATTACTTGCGCAACAAGTATCCTACGATGTTACTAAGCGTTTATGAGTATGTTTAATCCATTTAATCTTCAAAAAGATTCATGCTTTAATGTTTTATAAACCTATTCAGACCTGGACAAACTTATTATATGATTTTTATTAATGAAAACACAAGATAGAAGCATAAGAAATCGTAAAATATACCCTTAGCTCTCCCAATCGATCAATCGCGCGCCTTGGAGCCTCCCAATTGATGATCTTGAGCCTTAGCAGAGGTTGTTTGAGTGAAATATTCGTGTGGGGCAGTAAGGGGGCGATTAGGGTTGAGTATGGGGGTTGCATGGGAGTTAAGGATGCTTAAATATAAGTTTGAGGCGGTTTAGACCCGTCAGGTCTCATTGAGCGGCCGCTCGGTGCCTGTGAGCGGCCGCTCACAGGCCGGGTGGCGCGCTCTTGCCTCGTTTCGTCTCCCGACGCGTTATCCTTCGACGTTTTCGTTATTTCGGACCGTAACAAGTGTAACCCCATGCATTAAGACCCTAATCAACCTCATGCTCCACTTTTAATGATTTCTATTAACGTGTTCGGTTTAGGTTCACATAATCACGTATGGTTTTCACATAAGTTTGTCAGGTATCACCGAGACACATAAGTTTATTTTTCACCAACGTCCGAGGTTCACTAATCATGCAATCACACATTGACTCACAACCATGCACGTATGTCTTATCTAACTAACCCTAGTTAAGTATAATGCAAGGAAATGTAACTAGAGTTTAGTTAAAGTGAGAACCTGAATTTTCGGGGTATCACATCATCCCCAATTCAAATTTCGTCCCGAAATTTAGCAAGTAAACACAAAACCAGCTAAAATTATCTTTTTCCAAAATGTCATTCATCCCAATTAAAGTAATTTAACCAAGAAACAAAGTGCGGAAGCCAAAAGTAAAACATTTGACTATGCACAGTTTCAAGGTTCAAAAAAAAGGTTAATATTTACGAATGATTCATGCGCTAAAACGTGCTCCGTACCTAAGGTGCACCGTACCCAAGATGGTAACATGCTTCGGTGAGTTCACTATAAAGTCTGCAAAGAATAAACGTGGTCTCAAACCAAAACGGTGTAAACCTGGATCTTCCCTGTACAATACTAATTCAAAATCGGATAAGCACTCATCAAACTAAGACCGGCGAATACATATGATCAACAAGTTCGCTGGATAAATTCAATGATAACCACCGGACAATCCTTTTACAATAATCGTCCCATAACGATTAAACTTCCATCGACCCAAAGCGTATCACTAATTTAATTGCCCTTTCAAAATTGTCGGTATTTTGGGACTTAAAAGTGTTTTTTAGTTCATCAACTACATTTACTGTAGAAACAAGCACCATTGAACCTGACCCCAAAGGATCTTCAAGAGATCAAGTTCGGTGTTAGGTCTCATCCCGAGACGCATTGAAAAAAGTAGAAACTCACCTTATCGCGTAAGCAAAGATGAACAGCAAGTATTATATGCGACACACTAATAACAGTGTCACTAGTGAGTAAGGGAACTCATTAACCAATGTTTGTCCGTTTTATTCAAAAGTGTGTATGCGACGCCTAGTGATTCTACATGCAATAGAACCTACGGACTCGTTTGAATGAGTTGGTTATAATCAGTTTCTAACAGCCCGTATGTGTCATAAACATGTGTACTTCGTTATATGTCAATTTTAGATCACCTAAGACCTCACGTAATCACATAGCACATAATCATCTGTGTTTTCGACCCATCGCCATCTTTATTTAAAATACTTAACGAATGAGTTAGAGAATTTTTACTGAATATTTATTCACCACAATACTCTACAGTATTTTTCTTTTCCAACACAAAAATTATAAAAATTCGTACACACAGCAGTGTTCAGAAAATTTCCCAACATCATTTAGTAGGAAATTCTTAAAAAATTGTGTATTCATCCAAACGAGATGAATCCACTTGGAAAGCTCTAGTTTTCCAGTCGTATCTCTTATTTTAATTACTTTGAAGTTTCTATATTTAATCTTAACCTTCCAAATCAATGCCCTTATAACAAACGACTCATCGACGTCCAAAACACATGATTTTACCCATTATGAAAAGCTAAGACCAGGTGTGACCTAACCATGCCAAGAACACTAAAATTATTATGTAAGAGTTGTACAGCTCCTACAAATTCGACACCACTGTTTAATTTCGCCTAAATCATACTTTAATCGCCTACCGTGTGCACAAAAACTACCCAATCATCATCCAAAAACATTCCTAATCTTTTCATCAGATTCTATGATTTTCAAGATCAATGCTTTAAGAATCAAAACCAATTACTTGCGCAACACGATGTTATAAGCGTTTATGAGTATGTTTAATCCATTTAATCCCAAAAAGATTCATGCTTTCGTTTTATAAACCTATTCAGACCTGGACAAACTATATTTTTTTTAATGAAAACACAAGATAGCACAGTCATAATCATTCCTTAGCTTCAACCAATCGTCGTTGCCTAATTGATGATCTTCTGAGCAATGTGTGTGAAATATTCGTGTGGGGCAGTAAGGGGGCGATTAGGGTTGAGTATGGGGGTTGCATGGGAGTTAAGGATGCTTAAATATAAGTTTGAGGCGGTTAGACCGTCAGGTCTCATTTAAGTGCCTGTGAGGGGCTCACAGGGCCTTTCGTGCCTTTTTCGTTTTCGACGCGTTATCTTCGACGTTTTCGTTATTTCGGACCGTAACAAGTGTAACCCATGCATTAAGACCCATCAACATAACCACTTATTCCTATTAAGTGTTCGGAGTGATAATTGGAGCACTCACAAAGTTTGTCTTTATAATTGAGACAATAAGTTTTTTCACCAACGTCACTAATATGTAATCACATTCGGTCAAAGCATGGGGGTTGAACAGTTAAATAATGAATGTAATCTGCGATTAACCTCAAGGCAAGGAATTGTCGGACCTCCCCAAGTTGAAAGAATTTCGTCCCGAAATCGCATAATCAGTTAGCCAGCTCGAAATGTATTCGTTCGTCACCACATCCCCAAGAATGGACCTTTCGAATCCGAAAGTTCACTTTATTTTGGCATTTGATCTATCACGGTTCAGGTTCAGAAATCAGGTGTGGATATTTGAGCCGTCTGCTCTCCCTACTCTTAATAGATCAGAAATCGTCTATGAACACTATGACAAATTTGTCTAGATAGGGTTTGCACACCCGGTTCATGAGGTCCATGAACACAGCTGGTGCATTGGTCACCCGAAGGGCATTACCAAAATTCATAGTGCCCATATCGAGTCCGAAAAGCTGTCTTTGGCACATCCTCCTCTCGACTCTCAGTTGGTGATACCCCGACCTAAGTCAATCTTGGAATAGAAACTCGACCCCTGAAGTTTCGAAAGATCATCTATGCGAGGTAAAGGTAAGCGATTTTAATTGTCACCTTATTTAATTCCCGGTAATCGATGCACATACGGAAACTCCCATCCTTCTTCTTCACGAATAAGACTGGGGCTCCCCACGGTAAGAGCTAGGTCATGAAACCCCTTTCCAATAGCTCTTAATTGGATAATAGTTTTTGAAGTTCTTGAATTCGCTTGCAAGGCGTATGGTGCACCGCCAACTGGCGGCGCCTGGTGCAAGGTCAATTTGGAACTCCACTTGGCGAACCGGAAGTCCTGGCAGCTCCTCTGGGAAAACACTGAAAATCTCGGACCACCGGATGTCCTCGATTTTTGTTTCGACTTCGCTCGAGTGTCTAAATGTTAGCCAATATGCTGATAGCCCTTCCGTATGCACTCTGGGCCTTTCAAGTAAGAGATGATGCCCACCATGGCACCACCGCGATCACCCTGGACAGTCAATATTCCCCACTGGGAGGGGGATACGAACAACTTTCCCTTGCAGAAATTTCGGCGTGGTGCTTGACAACCATCCATGCCAACCACAAGATCAAGCTTCCTAGGTGATAGGTAAAAGCGTTGGCAAACAAATGTCCATCTAGTTGTTCGAGCCTACAGTCACGAAGAGTGTGGGTTTACCTCAACAGCTTCCCATCAGCTAGTTCTATAGAGTACGGGTCTCGAGTAATGTAGGAACTATCCCTATTTCCTGCTAAGTTTTGATGACACAAACTATAGTCTGCACCAGTATCATATAAAACAGAAGCGAGAGTGTCGTTCAAGGAACACGTACCCGTCACGACGTTGTTATCATTCCTCCTTCCCCAAGCCTATCACGAATGCTCTACCACCCGCCCCATATTGTTTCCGTTGTTGTTGTTGTTATTACCAGTTGTGTTGTTGTTATTTCCCCCATTGTTTCCATTACCGTTTAGCTGGGGACAATTCTTTTCTAAAATGGTTCTCGCTACCACACTGTAACACCCTTTCCACCCTTCTGTTGCTGCCCCTGCGGTGGTTACCCTGAAGTTGACTCTACATCTTTCTGCACATGCCCCACTTACCACAACGATCGCACTTAATCGTTACACGCCCCGAGTGGTGGTAGTTGCACTTAGCGCACTTGGGCCGATTCCGTGATAACCACCTTGAGTCTGAGTACTTGTTGTTGTTGTTGTTGTTGTGGTTGTCGTGTTTCTTGTTCGGGTGCTGCTCTTTGATTACCATTACCCGGGTTTGCCAACGCACTCTCCCACTTTCCCTCTTATATCATAGTGCCAGAGGAAGCACCTCGAGGGGGCAGTAGTCCCTCCCTACTTTCTGTCAGTCAGCTGGTGCCATACAATCACCTGCTGAAGATTGTTGAAGTTGGCAGCAAGTAACCATCCTTGATCTGCGGCACCAAACCCTTGATGTACAGTTCAATTCGCTTGTAAGCGTTTGAGTAGTTAGGGCACATAGTGCTAGCTCATGTGACCTAGTGGTGTAGGCTTCAATATCCACCCCACCATTTTCAGATTCAGGTACTCAGTTTCCAGCTTCTGAATTTCATCCCGAGGGCAGTACTCCTCCCTCATCATCTCCTTGAAAGCATCCCAAGGCGTAGCATTTGCCACATCCACACCCAGTATTTGTTTCTGAGAGTTCCACCAGGATAAACGCCGCGTTCTCAAGTGTACCACGGCATATTTGACCCTCAGCTGTGGACCATTTTGCACATAGCAAACTGACTCCACCCTTTCGAACCACCTAAGTATCCAACTGCACCTTCAGAATCCCCAAAGTTTTGAGGCTTGCAGTCCATGAAGGTTTGTAGGTGCAGCTGGAGGGTGGGTGGAGGTTGACCTACGTGCAAACACATCTTGAGTAATAGAGTTTAACGCTGGAGCTCGTAGAAGGTAAAATAAGACGAATTAGTGTTACCAGCTTGGATAGCGCAGGGCTGCAACCCACCCTGTCGTTGACAAGTGCAGTCAGCTCAGCTTGTGTTAGGTTGATGTGTCCACGTCCATGACCTTTCCCGCCATCGGGTTCTACAAAATATACTATAACCCATGAGAATACAATCGTTTGTACATCACAGTTACTAATAAATAGCGCAACGTATAAATAATAAAATAAAAGTTAAATCAATAATAAAATACCAACGTTCTAAAACAATCCAAAAGATCACCCAGTCACACGAGATTAAATAGAAGTCATAATATACTAGGAACAAAATAAATAACTAAATAAATAATAATAAATAAAAATCATCGTCGTCCGTAGAGATGACTGATCCTTCATCCTCACTTTCCTCCGTAACTCCTCAGGTTCTCCTCCTCTTCCTCTTCTAAAGAGCTGCATCAAGTGCCGCTCCCAAATCATCAAACTCATCCTCCATGGTTTCTCTCCTCGGGGTCCTCTTCCCCTATTGGTTCCAAAGCTTCCATAAGCTGGTTGCGAACCATGGCTAACTCCTCTCAGTATGCGCCAACTCTTGTTTGGTAGCAGTAGCATCCTTTTTTGCTTCCTCA